>JAUKPT010001706.1:0-14641 GCA_032273505.1 Nanomia bijuga | reverse complement strand
ACTTTAAACTTATTCTAAAACGACCTTTCAACACGAGTTATAAAAAACCTGTCAGTGACATATATGGCCGTGTATATATTTGGCCAAGGCCGTTCTTAGAAATCTTCAACGAAAATCCAAAGACAGCACAGAAAATCTTCAAAATTCAGTAAATTAACCTTTTTAGATCAGTGATCTAAACATTAATAACATTATACAATGACCATTCTAACATCACGAACTCAACAACCCACAATGACCTGACAAATGAAAAATGACTTACACTCAGCCTGGGCATGTTCTTAAGATGTTCTTAAATTTTGAGTCGATCTCAGTCTGAATTTTCTTATAATAAAAACAAATACTCATTTGCCATACCCCTGCAACTATTTTAATCAAAAGCCGTCTGGGTAATAAAGACAAACTTGAGATCTGCTTTAGAAATATCGGTAGACCATAGTCAGTTTTAGTTTTTAGGTTGTCATCGAATGGAAAAGAAGACTTTTCTTTTCAATGACCATCAATTTCTCTCGTTTCAATATCATGAATACAACCATTTGGAGATACTGTGATCGAGAGAAAATAACATTATGCGATGTTAACACGGGTCGACCTAGGGAAATTTGGTAGTCAGCTGGTACCTGACGAAACAATAGATGGGATCATGGCCAGCTGGCCATGATGAGACTTAATTCATTGCATCGATTAACCTGGTAACGGCTTTGCAAGACTGTTCCATTATAAGTACAAACCTAACCTAATCATTTATTGACATTGACAATTTATTTTACTAAACAAGGAGTAATTTAGCTCAAGAGTTTGTTGAGTGCCATTATTCAATGTTCATTGACCCGTCACCATCAGCTTTTGAACCATTGAATAAGAAGAAACAAGAAGCTGCACCGATTAGAAAAAAGTAAATCACAGATGATAAAACCATTTAATCCCTTAAATATTGGCTATTGAAAAAAAGGGATAATGATGCTAATGCATTGTCTTCTATTCACCAATTAAAAACATCCAGATGAAAGAAAAAGAGACTTTATCCTTCGAATGCCAGTCAAAAAAAACAACAGAAAGTCAATATACAAATGGCCCAATACCATTCATTTCTCTCAACTGCTGACAAATTTCTTTCTCTATGAAAAACAAAAACTCAAGATGAAGGGGTAGCGCGATGATAATAATAATAATGATTAGTGATGAGTCGCGCGAGTTGAGAGTTTTGTTTTGGAATTCAACGACGAGTTAAGACGAATGTAAATTCGATTAGTAGTTTGAAATATAATAATCAGATTAAGCTTAAGAGTGAATGTAAGCTTCATATGGTGATGAATACAAGACAATAGAGATGAGTCGTCGAGGGGGAAATAACAATCGCTTATCGATGCGATTACGTCGAACTTGTTTACACAAATGCGACATTAAGTCGTGCTCGCTCGAATGATTTTGTTTATACAAGCATCATTATCATGATTATTATTATCATTATTATAACAGATCGCATTTAGTTTTCTTTGATGCTGCTAATAATCTCTCAAGATGTGATTTCCCTTCAAACTGACCATAATGTTACTGTGTGTTGAGAATGAATGAATCACCATAAGGTATTTCTATACGTTGGTTTTGACAACTGTTTCAAGTCAAGATTATTAGTATTATAAGTTGAGACCCCCTGCTTGAGGAGAGTGAAGAGATAAATACGCCCCTTTGCACAAACACGCATTTCAAGGAGTTCTTACGAGCGTGATTTTGACAGATGTTCATATACTTTTAAAAGTCAGATTTTGATGGTTGTCCATATGGTTTTGCATAGGGGAAGGTTTGGAGGGGGCAGGGAATACTCCGTCTTTCTTACAGACAGACATTTTGCCCCTCAGGGAAAGGGAAGAGGCAAATTCCATATATATCCCACCCCTCCTTTCCTTCTTCCATCTGTTTATTCCTTATATTTGAAATTAAAGAGATTAATTCGTAACTTGCGTTAAGTGCATTTTATTTTAGTGCAGTAAAAATGGAAACGTTTATCAGTGTGCAAAGAGTTGATAAGACCACAGACTATCGCAACTATCTGAATAGGCGCCGGGCGCTCATTTAATTTTCTAACTTATAGAAGGGCGCTTATTTCAGAGAACCACTTAATAATGCCGATGCGAGGCGCTCTCATTACAAAAGAAATACCGAACTTAAATACTTTTTTACATAAGATGTTATTTTTTTCTTAACATATTATGCTTGAGCCCCCCCTCCCTCTCCTAACCCCTTAACAGACCTTATTGAGAAGGCTTCTTAGAAACTTCCACCGTGAATTTTATAAAAAACTTTAACGTCTAAAATAGATTATAATCTGAAGAAATTCTAGTTTGATGGAACTCCTCTTCCAACTTAATGATTTTATTGTTACATCAAAATATAATGGCTCGGTTACAAGTTCTCAGAACAGTTCTTTACCGCATCTGATAGGTGAACTGTGATCACCTCATTCCTCGAAACAGTAGGAGAAATTCAAAATCAATTTGGAGTCGATTAAGAATTGTTTCTATGACAGATAAAGGTCACTTTATAATTGATCGAACTGCATGCAACATTATACTTTCTTTAGTGGCCTTATTTACCTTTGACTCATTGCTTTATGTCGCTGGAATATCTTTGTTGTTCTTCGTTTGGATGAATATTCAGGATAATACCTTTCGGGCTTTTCCTCATTATTACCAATACCACAGGATTCATTTTTAACCATGTGAACGGCTTTAGCCAGGCTTAACAGTGATTTTATTCTGTGTCGCAGCTAAATCTGCCATGTTGGTGATCGTTATAAAGGAATCATTAATTGCACGCTTAAAATTGTATGCTTTTTAAAAAACTCGGAACACAGAATATTCTTCGCAGAAAATAACTTCAAGGGCAAGGGTTCAGAAGGGCGTGGCTTGAGGAAAAATTGGCACTTAAAGTAACGAAAAAAGGGCATTTCAAAATTGCATGCATAAGACAGTATGATAAATAAGGGCATTTATATATAGAAGGACCTCGAGGAAATAGCAAACTTTAGAAACAGACAATACGGCAAAAGCAAGATATTAATAAATCATCTCATGTTAAAAGGCCCCTTAAGCCCCCTCACATCGTCGCTCCAGAACTTTTTAGAATCACTTGATATGTTAAAATAAACGATTCACCAGAAACCAATAAAAGTAAAGACATTAGCACTAAATGATACATTATCGTTTACAGCGAGATGCATTAGCGGTTACTAGGTCTTGATAATTGTCCAGTGTATGATGCCAACCGACTCTCGGAGCGTATATTTATAGCGAAAAGAAGCATCAAAGAATCAAGACCTCATTACCACGGTGGCTAGATGTTATTGCTGGAAACCACCTAATTATCACATTACTAAATGTTATTGCCTTTAAGATCACTTGTTGCGGAGAGGGAGGATTAAGTTGTAACGGAAGAAGCAGTTAAGGTGACTCGTTTGAAATGAAGATGCAATGTAAACAAGAGTGATGTGACAGGTTGAATATGATGTAAATTATCATCATGTTATTATCTATCAAACAAATTCTTTAGTTCATTCATGCATTAGTAAAAAAGGCTGAACAGTTTCAACTTTAATGCTTGAGAAATTGATTTCTATTTGGCATTTTCACTGAAGTTAAGAAAGTTTATTGAAAAAAAGATTTGTTTTTTGTCGAATCTGGCTTGCTAAGGGATTATATTTTAAAGTTCCAAGTTTGCATTTACCCAGGTTGTAGATTTGGTATTATAATGTCAGATAATCAGCGGCATTTTTCTATTGTGAGGGCTAGTTGGATGTAAGAGGCAAGAAATGTATACTTAGAACATGAGAAAAATGATTTTTACAAGCTTGAAAAACAAGCCATAAATATTCGATGAGTAACAACGCCCCTCCTCTCATTGTAGCTATTAATTTCTTGCCTTTTCTATTTTGTTATTTTCTTCCCATTCTATTCTGCTATGCTATGCTATGCTCTATTCTGTCCTGTTCGGTCTTGTTTCATCACATTATGACTCGACTCTTTTCCATTCTATGTTGTTCAAGCACGACTAGATTTCCCATTTTTCTACAAACATCACAAACGTAAGACATCGTTGAATTACTTGCTTTGGGTTGTTTTATAGAGAAGTACGAATCATGAAAATGGGATCTTGTATTACGTTATACTTTTCTTGAACTCTAAAGAATAAACAATTTTCAATTTTGGTCTAAGCCCTTTAAGGTTTAAAATTCTTCTTGTAATTTATTGTTATAATTATTGTTATTGTTATATACAATCTCTTTTTATGAGGCCACGATACGAGTTGTTCTATATACAATCTACTATTTCATCAAAAACTAGGTGCCTAACCCCACTCCTCGCATGAATCGGTCAAGCCGTCGGCATTGCCCAACGACAGATTTGATTTTGCCTCGAGCATGTGTTGATGTAGCGAAACAGAACATGATAAATTGCGTCTGGTCATGACTAATACACCAAATCAACATGTAGGCCGCGTAGGGGTTGGACACTAACTGATGGGGTAAAAATTATAGTCCAGTATGTTATTTGATTGAAAGTATCATGTTTAAACATTAATTATTGTCTATTTATTATTAAAGAATAATTAATCAATCTTAACTCCTGGGTAACATATTTTCGAAATATGATTTAATCTTGTTGACTCCAAAAGCAATCTAAATTGCATTTGTTATATAAAGAAAGTAAAAAACCTCATTTTTATTTTATTGCCCGTGATTTAAGCATTTCCCGTTTGTATATTCTTCCAAAGCATCCTCGTATCCATTATATAACATCTATAACGAGCTCTTATATTTACTACTATTTCAAATGCACCCTGTTATCGGCCCTACATAATAAGCACAAAGAAAGTAATAATAATTAACTGAGGGAAAGAAAAGTCGGGTTTAGTTTCAAAAAGAATGATAAAAAAACTCAGTTATAATCATAGGCGTAGGAGCCGGGGGGGAGGGCGGAGGCACAAGCGGGCTGCAGCCCCGCGGACTTGAGAAGATTCGGGCAAGTATTACATTTTTCATGCAAATAATTCGAGAAAAAATATGTCGCTCAGATTGCATTAAACGGTCTTTTTAGAGAACCAATATTTTCTTCGCCATCCAACCATTGTGAGCAGCAGTTTAAATAATATTCGGGGAAAACCCATTCCGCCTCCTATATTTTGTGTTCCACTGCGCCGGCTGGAGATACCAGTTTAATTGTACGCTTTTTATCGCTTCCTTTAATTGTCGGCTTGCGAAAGCAGGTAGTGGTAAAACAGATAAAGCAATAATAATAAATCTTCATAAAACAAAACTCGGGTTCCGCTACGAAAACATACTATAAAACTCGGCGGTGGTGATAATGACATCACCATAAAACATTATTACTAAGAGCTAGCATGCCTATGTGTTGATGGAGTGAAAGTTTGTGTTTGTAATGGATAGGGTAATGATTGTTTTCGTTTGCGGTAATAAGTAATAACTCTTTTTATTACTCATAAATTAAAGCGTTGTTTTTGTTGCGGTATGCGTTAGAGCATGGTCGGAAGTCGGGAATTCCATGTATGTTCAAGACAGTCTTTTGTTTTGAGACGTGTGCGATCGCGCTTGCGCACACCCGCAAACACGCAAATCTGTTTAGGAGCAAACAATAGTTGCGTATGTGCTGACTGAAAGTCGCGAACGGTGGCCAGTTTGCGCGCGTGAACTATCGCTCTTCAGAGAAAATGTTCCTGACAAAGACTAGTTCTAGTCACGTTAATAAAGCGAACCTTGGCTTGAATGTTTAACGTTAATATCATTTAAGCTTTTTGAAGTGATAAAATTAATTAAATTAGATCTCGCGTATAATGTCCGCCTTTATATCAAAATTAATTTAGAACTGTGAGCAGATATGCTTGAGGAATAAATTGTTTTGATTAATAATAAGTAAGTTGGTCGATCATACCCTTTGGTCGAGGTGGGTGCGACTCTTATTTCTGGTTTTTACTACTTAAACTCGCGCCATATCAAAGATCTAAGCAAGATGGCAACGAGTATTTTATAGTCTGTACAAAAAGTGTAGACAGTGATTTTTGAAATGCCTATGACTACTTCAAGTTTTATCCGTTCAAGATAATTTTCACACATATTGTAGCTATTGACGAGCACTTTAATTTGACTTTTTTTTATGAAAATAAAGATGAATTTGCGGTCAGAAAATGAAAAAGAAAAAATAACTTAATTGGCTATCTTAGCTGATCTCAAAAATGTATTTATTTTTATTTTAGCTTCATATTCATGAAGTTACGGTATGATTTTTAACCCCTAGTTAAGCCAGAATAAGCCCTAAATACGTCAAAAACCGTCATATCAGTATTAGTTTTCTATCTCGTTGGTCTGACCCTGGCGGGTTACGAACCCACGACCTTGCGAACAAAAAACAAATCAAATCAAATCAAATTCAAAATGCATCAACATTAATTGAGCAATTTTAAACATATCACAACTTGCCTGCTACCACACATAAAATATCGCAGAAAGAGATGAATTCAGGATACCAAGGTAGTGTTTGGTAGCACTCGGTAGCGGCGCTTAAGTAAGCTTCGTCTTTTTTGGTCACTTATCTCACATTATTATTCGCTTGCTTCTACAGGAACTTATATCTAAGGGGTCGGTCAAAGTTTGACTAAACCTTGGGACTTTGTCCGTTATTTTGAAGACCCCCTTGATAACTGCCAAAGACCCCCTTAATAAGTGCCGAACAAAATTGTGAGTTTCTCTCAGATGATGACAGGTACATCCTTCTCTATGCGGTAAACGCTTTTTTGATAAGAAAGTAGTCAATAAGAAAGTATACAGTAATTTATATCTAGCCAATTTTCATCAAAGAATTATCAAACAAAATCATTTTTGAAGGTTAGGGTTACAATAAACTTTATAAAAAGCTCAACTGACGATCTTTTAGAAACGAATATTGTGAAATAACGGACAACATCCGTTATCCAAGAGTGTAGTCGAACTTTGACCGACCCCTAAAACATTTTGTTTGCTTGCAGGAAGAAAAAAATTTCTCCGATACTGAAAATATTATTGGACACTTATTGCTCCCTTTTCATTCGTTGCTACCCGAGGGTAGGGGTGGGCTAAACTAAAATAAATACCAAAGCTTCTTTTATTAACATGTAATGAGTGTCCAGGAAATCAAGTAGTAATGAAGAAAATTACTAAAATTCTAACATCTACTTGCAAGTATTACAAATTTATCATCATCACAATAAATGACCTTTCTTCTTTATCTCTTTTCAATGGCAACATGTATCACATTTAAAACACATTAAGTCTTTCTGTATACGAAGCCTTGAACAGTGTTTTGTAATTAAGCTCTAATCTTTTTACACTATACACCGAAAATATGAGTTTGACACTCAGATGCTGAGAAAGAGAGATCGGCTTGGTAAAATAATTCCAACCGACAAGGTCATGGTACATATTGAAGGAACTTTCATGTTTATGGAAGTATGTGTATCAGTATGTCCATTTTTTTCCTCACAAAATCCAAAATCCAAGCCAGTCTATGAAGTTAAGCAAATTTTTTTTTACATTGTCTTGTAATATTTCTGTCAATTACTATACAAATATGAACTAGATTTGGAAAATATGTTCATTTTCTTAGGCCCAGGTCATATCTTATTTTGTACCGAATTTGACTTAATATTGACTTAATAAAACCCTAGAATAGTCCTGATGACAACAATTTCGGGTTTTGATAGTATGAATTATCATAAAAAGACGACAAATTTGTTCTATAGTCCATATTCTTTATTTCTAAATGCATAATTGCATCTGTTGTAATGCAGTTAGACAGTGGCTTTCGGTTACTCTAAATATTATCCTTTCTCAAACCATCGCCATACTTTACTCCAAAGCTTGGGGTTACTGTATTGAGGGTAAAAAATAGATAGTTTCATCTAGTATATGGACTATCATTCCAATGTATTCTTCATTCTGTTGCAAGGTCTCTCTTCTTTTAGAAGTTTAACTACCCTTTCTGAAACCATCATCGCCAGGGGTTCAAATAAGACCAGGGAAACAGGGAAGTTCCCAATCTGAAATTTTAGTTTTTACCTAAATTCACCTTAATTCCCCGGATGAGGAAATAATGAGCGTAAATTACTGTTTGTTGTATTATTTGCATCATTCCCCAGCGTTAAATTTGATTCCCCAATCAAATTTATTTTTGAACTTCTGCATCACCATATTTCATTCTAGAGCCTGAAGTTACTGCATGGAGAATTCCACACACACAACACCACACCGCATGTTATTATAATGAATGATGATCATCCAACAAAATGATGTGACTGACAAAATCAAGAAGAATGCCATGTAAAGGGACGCCGCATGATTTGTTGACACCAAAGTCATTATCGGCACGTTGTGTACTTAACAATATGAACAACAGATGAAGAAAGGAGGACAAAAGAATATAACGGAAGAGTGTGGTCGGATTAAACGAAAAAAGGTAATAAATAGGTTGTTCTTTCATTTATTATTTTACTTAAACAATCCAGTCTTTTTTCATCTCTACACTTTTGTTTGGTTGATTGTGTAGTAGGGTGAGATTGATGGACCTGTGTTGGTTCTTATATATTGATTATGTATTAATTACAAATTAAAGGTTACTTTGCCGTTAGATTGGATGAAAATTATCTCATCTGAATCTGATTGGTTCAATCCTAAACACCACTTTCATGATTTTGGATTTTAACGAAACATCAAATTGAGACTTATTGAATTGAACCAATGAGATTCTCGATGATGCATTTTTTTAACCAATCAAATTAAGAATTAACCTTATTATTTGCAGTTATTTGTCAAAAATCCCTTGCGAGAAATCATTTTTAATTTGCTTCTGTGCGATCTATTCTGTGTTCCGAGGTTTTTTAAAAGCGTGTAATTATAAGCGTACAATTCGTGATTCTTTTATAACGATCACCAACATGGCGGATTTAGCTGCGACACTAATGATATATCACCATGGCGAATCACCAAAATTGCACGCTTATTTTTGATTTGCTGCAGTGTGGCTTTACTTTATAAATCTAATGCCAGAAATGATTCATAAGTTGATATGGGCGACGTCATGTAATGACGTCAGAAATCGACGTTAGAAATTGTAAAAACCTAGATAACAAATTTATATTAGAATTTTTAAATAGTAGTGCACACGGTACACCAATGCATTTATACTTTGGAGGATGCTAACATGCAAGACAGACAGACAGACAGACAGAAAACTAAAGATAGATTATACATTTTATAACCTTAAGTTTATTATATTCAACTTGTTACCCAGTGTGCTATTTTTTTTTCGTACACTCTAGTTCACGGAAGAGAAATAATGGCGCTCGGTAACAGGTTGTATTCACCTTGCCGAGTTACGTTACTAATCTCAATGTTTGGCACCGCCAAAATGGTATCTGTGATAGCTATGGTAGCTAAAGTATAAATTAATTAAGCATAATTACGAGAAAGGCATTTATTTTACAAAAATATTTCGCATGTTTTAATGTTTTAATTTTAATGGATCTCTAAATGTATTCTGAGTTTTTTAAAGTCATTTTCGATTTTCTCTTTTTCTATTACTGATAAAATTGACATCATTAGAAAGAAGAAAAAAGGCCCTTCTTGTGATATAAAGATCACCTTGCTCCGATAACAACTTCCTGTATTATATCCAGTTATAGTTCTTTTTTTAATTTTCTGATGCACATTGTAGCTACCATTTTGACGGTTCCAAAACATTGAATTACGTCATCAGTGACGACACGCTGGAAAGGTGTATTATCTTGTAACATAACTAAACACAGCCATGCAACGATATAATCAATCAAAGAAATAGTTACATTTTATTTACAATATATATCTTTAATTTTCAAATTCGATCCTTTACAGATCGGACATCAGTGAGACGGGGGAACGGACTTTGCTCGTTATCTTCCCTGTCCGATTATAAAGTCGTATAATGCTGACTAATTTTTAGAATAAAATGCTAATACAATAAAATTCTCATTTTGATAATTTACAGAACAAATTTTACCGGAATATGATATTCCCGCTCAATTGTTCACATTGATATAACTGAGTGGACGCATCTTTTGTATTTTAATGCAAAAAAACAAATGGATACTTATGATATCTGTGTGACTAAAAAAACAGAGAGACGCACGCTCATGCATACATACACGATTCTTTTTAATGTTCAACAACAGATTACTTATACATACCCGGACAACGCGACAACAAGATAAGCCAGGCAAACAGACAAAAAAAAGACAAACAAAAGACAGATAGGAAAATAGATAGGCAAACAAATAAAGGCCTAAACAGGCTAAAGGAATAGCAGAGTGATAAAAGAGTATAAATTTATTTATACAGACAGACTGACAAACAGACTGACAGACAAACACATTGAATGTCACCCAACCAGGGCTGCATAAAAAAACACCCCTTTTCACCATCACCCATTGCTTCCCCTGGAGTTGATTGCTTCCCAGTTCCGTTTTTCGCAGCCCTGCATACAACGACACATGCACATGCACAATTTTTCATCATCATTAATCATTTTTCAAACAATATCAAACATCATTTGACTTGTTTTACATTTCACTATTCTCATCATGACGATGTTTTGATTAGCTGTTCTTTCAACTAATAATATGATTAACAGGCTCTTAAAAACATATTCTTCTAGCATTCTGCGAAACTGTCGTATGAAGAGCATGCATTGCTTTTTTATTATCAAATTTCGTTTTTCTATCGTTTTTGTGAAGAAACTAAATCACGATTTGTGCTCGTGATATATTCTGATCACGACTTTTTCTTCATTTAAGGTAATAAAAGTCTCTTTAAAAACACGACTATAACACCATACGCATTCTTCTAGAAATCAAATCAGAAAAAGTGATAAATTACATGAAAACAGAAGTAATTTAGAAGTTATATTTGCAAGTGACTTATACATAACAATACAATAATTTATTAAATGTTGGTACATTTAAATTAGTACTAAAAGGAAATTATTATTGAATAAGAAATTCATTTTTGCGGGAGGAGAGATCGAGAAAGCTGTATTATTACAAAAGACTAAAAAAAAATCACCCTCGAGAATAATTCGTACGCATAAAAACATATATAAATTAAATTGATCGCGTTCTATATATATGAGAAAGGGACCTGGAACAGAGTCTTGCATAATATAATGGATATGAAATAAATGGATACTGCATTTCTCGGATGATGATAATAAAGAGTAGAGGGTGACAAAACGGAAAAGAAGAATTGGTACAATATTTCAATTAAAGAAGAGAAAATCACATTAGAAAGTTGTTTATGGATTATATAGAATAAAACTCAAAGAAAAACCTGGGGCTACAAGGAGTGTTAATTTAACTGCTTAATGGTCCAATGAACACTGTTGGATAAGATATTAAACTAATTTTTGATTGCAGCTATATATTTTCTTTTTATACTAAATATTGACAAAGAGCTTTTTAAATTGGAAAGACCTTAATATCTTCATACCTACCACCACCTTTTGATGAAATCAATAGCAACTAACTTAATAGTAAGAAGTTTCTCAAACTTATCAACGAACAATAATTCATCCAACACTAAACACCATTTTCTTGCTTAAAAGAATCGATTAAAATACGCAGCAGTATGAGTGGACATAAATTTAGTATCGCTTATATTTTGAGTAGTGGTTGTAAACGGAAAATTGACGAAGACGTCTCTGGGGACGTTGATGAAGACTTCGATGAAGACGACTGTATTATTGAAACAGTTGATGACAATTGCAAAGAAGAAGAAAATGAAAATGAAAATGATGAAAAGGACATTGAAGTAAACGAATATAATAAAAGTTCAACGCCGACCGCTGTTGTACGACCGGCCCAAAATTTTAATACAAAGAATAGTTATGGTTATGAAAAAGGTAAGATGCTTTTTTTTGGAATATATAATACGGTTTTGAATCCAGTAGCGTATGTATTCATTGTATTCATGAATACAATTCATTTTTGAGTAGAATGATGGAAATAGAAGATGGATGGATCACAATTTCTGGGCATTACCAATACTTCTATCATCCAAATCCAACCATTTGGAACCCACTATAAGTCTTCTGTAAGAAAAATTGTAAGAATTCATTTTTGGAGATACTCAGTAAAAGTGCCAGATCTGCCATTGGAATCAGCATGTTTTCGGTTGCACCCAGTACAGTACAGCACACTTTTAAGTACTCATATACGAAGCATTTAGCTTCAATGAGTCAGATCTCCTAATCACATATACAGGATTTTAAAAGTCAGTATAATAACCTGGCCTCGCCTTTGTTTATCGTTTGGTTTGAGATGGTGAGAGTTTTGATATATTGAGCCAGAGGTCACGAAAATGGTTCTTACTAGGTATAAAAAATAGACTTAATTTTGGTAATTTTGGTGTCCGAAAACCTTTGTTCGTTATCTTATCTGCATTATCTAACCTGTCTAACAACCTTTGGTTGCTTGCATGGAGACAATCTCGGCCACAGGAACCCAGCATGCAAAGAATCCCTCAACAAACATCAGAAAATCTAGATAACAGGGAAAGGAAAGGAAACAGATATTTTGTACTTTGATAAGAAAAACACTTCTCGTCTATTTTCTAGTTGGAAAACATTCTCAGCATCGAGGATTTCCAAGAAATACTTTTTAAATTTCGGTATTGTTAAATAAATAAGATTGGAGTAAAATTCAGCTGATAAAGATATTTATAATTTGAATAAAATTTTCTTTTACGCAGGTAGAAATACGTTACCAACTCAACTATCTTTGAGAATAAAATGTATAAACAAACCCATAATATGAATTGTTTTTAAGCACGGAATCTTTCGAGAAATTTATGATGGCTTACGCCGCCGAACTAGACTATGAATGGACATTGGATTATACCTTGTTTTTTCAAGAAACTTGTTTTGCTAAGCAGGCTCAATGTTTCTCAAGAAATCATTGATTTAAGCCTGAAATGTTTCTAAGATGTTTCATAGATTTTATCATTCCCAGCCTTGTGTTTCTTATTCTTTTATTCTGTAAAACCCTTTTCCATATCTGCGAAATATATTTTGGAACCTGGCTATCAGTTAATAAGTAAAATATTTTTAAATTTTTTATTGCCTTAAAAAAGGAAAAAAGGAGGAAAAAATATGTTTCTTAATTTCAGCCTGACTATTTAAGTGTTTCTTAACTTTTGGCATTTCGAGCCTCATGTTTCTTAAAAGTGTATTTCTTGAAAAGAAAAAAACGTGTATTACATCATAGTTAGTATATTTATCATATGGTTAGAAAACACCTTCGAAATATGATAAATATGATAAAGGCATCGTCTTATCTGGAAAGAGCATTTGTGCACGGTAAATATCGCGTGACTTGAAGTTTACGAACTGTTTCTATTATACATCAGAATTACATTTATTATGACGTAATTCCTAAATGGTTAAAAAAAGTACGGTATTGTTTCGAGTTAATCATTTTTATCAATAGATTTCAATAGATAGGGTGATAAATTAACCGAGCACCACAATAACATTAAACAAAAGGTTTCATCATAGTTAGTAGATCAAATGGTTATGAAACATATTGTTATATGTTATTGTGGATGTTGTGCACGGCTAAATAATGACCCAATGTATTGAAATCTATTGATAAAAACGATTAACTCGTAACAATACCATTTTCATTAACCTAATGGTAATAACGTCATGATAAATGTAATGATATGATAGATAGATTCGTAAATTTTAATTCACGTGATAAAAGCCGTGTACAAATGTCCATTTCAAGATAATACGATGCCTTTTTGATAATTCAATGGCGTTTTATAACCATATGATGTAATAACTATGGTAATAGATGAAATACACCCTTCCACGGGGTGCATGCTAGCTCACTTATAATGTACCCTCAAATTACTTCGTGGTACATCTGCCATTCTTTTCAGACTGAAGTCGGTGTGAAAAGGAAGCTTTCGGCCATTATTAGCCTTAATTAGCCTAATTTCCGTCCATTTTGGTCCATTCCAGTATAGAATGCTTTTTCAAAATGTTTAATTCTAAATTCTAAAAAGTATCGGATAAGCATTTGATTATTAAACTAACTAATTCTACATATACCATTTAGTCCTCGTCGAGGCAAATGATTTATATATGATTAAGTAGGATTAGCCGCTAGACTATGTAGCTGGTGCTTGTCCCGGCTTCGTTAGCTTGAAAGTTCAGTTTTTCCGCTCGTAGTTACTTTTCCATTACACATTAAGCATTCAAGGTAATAAATTACATATTTAATGTTGCAATTGGTGTGTGAGTGGATTTCCCATTTGGTATTGTTTGACGTTATGAAAGATGAGATGGAGCTATAGTCTGCAGCTATGCTATGCATGGCTGTTCCACTGGAAAGTGACTGCTTCTTACCTAATTATTATGATTTTTGTTCTGTTTTGTCACAGAAAGTATTTGTTTAAGTGGCAAATATATTTCAATAGTCTAAATGTATAACAACGTTAATTTTCTACATCAGTTGATAAAACTTGTTAGGACAGTGGCGAATCTGGACCAATATCTGAATA
>JAUKPT010001705.1:0-14643 GCA_032273505.1 Nanomia bijuga | reverse complement strand
ATAGACCTGAATTTCGAATGTTCTCATTGTGGTATTGTTGTGGTATCAGAATAAGAATATAAAATTTTAGAAATTTTAAGCCAATAGTTTTAGTCCTCCTGGATTGTCTTCATGGGGCAAATCATATACGAGACTTCATTACTCACGATTTCATCTCTGGAAAGTGAATACTGGCCACCACACGATAATGAAATTCTTTGTTTTTAATGACTTAATGATTTTCCTCATGATTTTCCTCATGATTTTATTTATGCCGTAATCAAACATGTAGATCAACTATTTAGTATAATTTATATTTCCTTTACGTAAGTTTTATTTTAAATCTACTTGTAAGTTTGTTTTTTGTTGTTGTTTTTCCAGAGAAATACATTATCTTATCTTCAGTGTCTTCACGAAGAAACTCATTTTTGATAAGATATTCTTTTTGGTATATTTTTATTGTTCAAGGCAAAGTTGATCTATAAATTGTTAAACTGAGTTAAAGTTTCAAGTTCAAGTAGGCCATGGAGTATGTGTTCAAAGTGTTTCCAGTGCTTCAATACCTAGGTAATCTGTGCAATACCTGAAAAAATCAGATAATGTATAGATTTTCGGTCTGTTACATTACCGAGTATGTTTTAGGTAATTTTATTTTTGCATATGGTTATTACATTTTACAGGAAATTCCAACGCAAGGATTATGAATGTATCAAATACGAAAAAATAACAAAACAAAACATAAATGTTTGAGTCATAAAGTAATTAAAAAATTATGTTGTAAAAGATTGTTTTATTATATAGTGTTTTATTAGTGGTATATAGTGTTGTATTGTTGTAACGTGAAGGTAATGTATAGATTACCTAGAAGTTTTATAGATTACCTAAAACAATGTCAGTAATTTACTAATTACTGAAAAAGAATCGGTAATCTATGAAATTATATAGATTGCCAAAAACATCATTGTATTGTATAGATTACCAAGGTTGTAATGATAAATGAATCAATATTTCACGGTTGTAATAATTATATTTACGAATAATTATCATAATTACTGTACATACATATTAGAGAGGTACCTAAGGTTTCCCCCCTGGCATCACCGCGTGTCAAAGTTTTTTCGATGGTTTCTGAGAAACCTAATAGTAAGGTATGAGAAATGCCCTTATTGCATCTTATTTGAACGGAAATATACATGTTTCTATTGTAATCTGCAATAAAAAAGTCCAACAGAAATGGCTAAAGTTGGCTAAAATACTAACTAGGTACTTATCTATTAGGGGTCTTTGGATAGCTTTTTTATTTGCCTTAGTATTTACACTATCAGGTGACGGGTAAGGGTAAGAGTAAGATGTCCTCTCTTTAACGCATAGCACAGCTCTGCGGACTACAACCGTTAACTGTTTCTTCAGCTAATAACTGGCTAACCAATTTCCCTCAAATGGCATGGGTTGACCTTTCGGGCTTACTCTTGTAAAACTGTTGGGGTCTTATGTGGGGGTTTAAAGTACTAATGTTTTGTTGATAGTTTTAGAAATGACCAATTTTGATGGCGTTTTCTAGAGTTTATGAGGTGACTGGTTTTTTCTTAAAATTATTTTAAAAGTTTATCTAGAATATCTGTTGTTTATATGGTTAAAAATTAAATCAGCATAAGAATCTGATTGGACCAATTAATTTAAGACGCTATTTTCAACAAAAATTACGTACTTTTGGGGCAAACCCCGCATAGTCTCTGTTCTTCTACACAACGACCAATCGAAACCTATGATTGCTGTCGTCATGTGAACATTTAAAATGTTATTTGGAACAAATTGTCAAAAAGAATTACATTTCTTGATTGGTGTCATCCTGAATAATTTTTAGTCGTCGTTAATTTCTAAATTTAATCGTAGTCAGTCTAACCAGGAATGCATAATAAAGCGTCTGACATCGAACATCGTTGGTTCCTAGTATGACGTTCATCAATAATATACGTGCAACAAACAGCTTATAACGTCCAAACTAATAATGGTTCCTATTATCTACTCTTATTAAAAAAAAAGGATTTCTAAAAATAGAATATTATCATCATTTGGAAACTAATTTATGGTAAATGAAAGATCATTCGTTACACCTGATCAGGGGTGCAAAAGGGTCCGATTGTGATAGCAGCATAGCTATTCGGTAGCCTTCCAACATACTAAGGTGTATGTACCCCAAATGAACAAATTGCAAAATTATATATGTGATTATGAATGCCTAGGACTAAAATGATACCAGGGATGTGTTACAGGGATGTGTTACAATGCATCATCGTTATAAAAGTCACAATCAACCTTCTCTGAGAAGGAACGGCCTTTTTCTAAAAACTTTTATTTTGCGCCATTTCCTGACTCTTCTTCAAGAAAATGAATATTAACGCACAGGGAAGGATCCAGGGGAAAGTGAATAATATGTTCTTTTTTCTAATCTTGACTTAATCCTGAATTGTTCATTGTACAATTCTTCTATTAATCATCTTTTTGTCGATAGATTATCATCAGTTTGCCCCAATCTCGTACCCAGTGCGATTTTTACCTCGAGTGCACTCAAGGTAAAAATCGCACTGGGTACGAGATTGCAGTTTGCCCATGTCAGAAATATTCCTCGCTCCGCCCCTGAACACATTAAGGAGCGGTTGGGTGCATTATAATAAAGAGTTGGGAATTTTAGAAAACCACGTAAACATATACTGACATAATCACAAGCCCTATTTGTTGATAACTCTGATAATTGTCTCCCAAATGAATAAAAGGGCCATGAATGAATCAAGTCTAAGATCTTTTAATTAGCTATGAATGTTTTGAATATTGATTTGAATATGCAGTCATCTCGCTTATCAAAAAGTGTCAAAAACCCACTTAGTTCATTTGGGGTACACAATTTGCAGTTGAATAAAGGTTAGAGAAAAAGTTAGAGAAAGGTTAGAGAAAAAAAGGTTCGATTCATCACTAGATTAAATTTCAAACATATCTTTTAAGATACCTCATTGCCTCATTCTTGGGGTCATTATTTAAAGCCTTTCTTATCCAAAATACCAATCTTCTGCCATCTTCAAAACAACGGACAACTTCAGAAATTATACATACACCCCATATGTGCAGCTTATTATTTTTTTATTTGGAATAAATGAAAAGATTTTTTTAAAAGCAAAAACAACGTTGAACGTGCAAAATCTTTTGGTAGGGTCTGAGCTTTATAAAGGAAGCAATACAAAACATGAAAATCAGAAAATTCCAAGATTCGGCTCTCCTTGAGTTTGAAGAACATTTTTAGAAAAAATGTGTCCAGTTGGGGTACATGCACCTACAGTTTCTTATTAAAATACCTTTTGTTTTTGTCAATAGTTTAACAATGGTATTTTGCAATGGCCAATTGCCAGCTTTAGAAAGGAAACTCTAGACTTGTGGCTATACTAAATTTATTCCGAGAAAAAAAGGCCCTGGGTTCGATTCTTCCTTTATAGATCCTCGTAATTTGAATAAAATAAATCACAGAATTACTAATACCCGCCAGAAGTATTTCGTGATGCGTTAAATTCGACAATGGAATCCGTTGATTGTTAAATGTTGCTTGTGTCGTAAAATGTCAACAACTGATTCACGGGAGAGAAATAATGGCGCTGGGTAAAATGGTAAAATGAGTGTTGATCCATTTCCATTAGTAGAGCTTAATCTATACTGACTCAAACAGGAGTAACTGTAAAAGTATGAAAATTATATAAAAAGAAAAAACCTCGCGTCCTGAGAGAAAGAGCCAATCGGTACAACCAACATGTTAAATAATAAAAGAGTATAATCAATCGGCTGACAATCATCTGACAATCATTTGACAATTATTTGACATTATCTGACAATATCTGACAGTATCTGTCTAATTTATCATATTTTTGGATGTTTTGTAAACGTAAAATAAAGATTAATTTTTTCAATCAAATGACACACCTATGACAAAAAGTACTTATCAGTAGGGGCGCTAAGAATTGTCTGTAATCTAAAAGAAAATTACGCAATATATTTTTGAGTATGAATACTGCTCTCTAATTTTCAATTTTGTTTTAAAACTGTTGGTAACCATAGTGGACTATTTAAGTGCATATGAAGCAATCCAAAAGTTGCACTAAACGTTTAAGACCATCATGGTGGCCACGGAATGTCTCTGCCCTATTCTGTGTTGCGATTATAGTGTGAATTCACGATCATCAAATGGCAGACTAATCTGAGACACTAATGACATGTCATCATGGCGAATCACAAAAATCGAACCCTTTTACAAAAACCTGGAATCATGACAACAAAACATTTTGGGGATTGGAATAGTTAAAAAGGTCTAGTAATTTCGCAGTAAATCTTGGAGCTTAAGAACGTGCATAGTTGGCTTTGTGTATAGTTTGGCTACATAAGCCTAACAAAAAGGTTTAAAAGCTCAGTAGTTTGCTAAATCAAACAGTAGAAAATCCCCTGTTTTTGTTAAGAAATTATTGTTTTTTTGGCTAACTTTAAAATGCTAAACATTTTAACAGTTTGAATTGAACTAAACAATAAATTTCAACCAATCAAACGGCCAAATTAGACAAAAAGGTTTAGATAAATCTCTAGAAACTTTCTATTACTCCTTTTGTAATCTTCGTAACAAGAGGGCGTGTTTGAATCAGAGGGCAGTATCTTTCAACTGATCTTTCAACTTTATGAGAAACGAACACAAATGCATTATCATAGACTAAATCAGATCGAGTCATTCTCTTCGCTTGTAATTCATTAATAATAGATGTCTTTTAAAGTACTGTGTATGTGACTTGACGTATCTACTTTGATCATCATGATATTTTCGACCTATGACTTACACTTATATTTTTCAAAAAAAAAAATAATATAAGAAATGACTGGGTTTCCACTTTCCTCTAAATGACAATAATGAATGATGAATTACAAATGTTTTTTTTTTATCTAACAACTTTGTATTGTTTCTTGTTTCTGTTGAAATATACATCATAGATTCCTATATGAACGCGTTTAGTTCTTTTACAAGGCGTGTCACCTTGTACAACTGTGAAAGATGAAACAAGAACACATATAATATAAAACTAGTAATATTTATGAAATGTTTTTTCTCTTTTTTTTTTACCATGATAAATATTTTATGATGAAATTCTGTTTGTTTTTTATCAAAATATTTATGTGAAAGTACGATGTAAAAATAAAATACGTAACATGTTAACAACAAAAATATTTTTGAAACACAAAATTCGATTGAATAAAAATGCTGTGTTACAGTCCATCATTTATCCAAAAAGTGATCCAAAAAATGATCATGATAATAATATTCATGTTATTGTTTTACATAGGCAAGACAAGCAAAAATGAAATTAAGCTCTTGATTAATTATCATTATAATCAATTTATTTCAAACCAAAAATGATTTACTTAAAAAAACAACTAGTCAATACAAATAAAATCAAGTAATCCTTGAATGTCACGAGCATCCCAATCTTCGGGTTAGTGATCTTGAATCACGCCAATCTATCAATTTTTCAACTTGTGCGATTTTTTGTTGTTGTCCATCTTCTATCGGGAATAACTGTATTTGCTGAAAATCTTTAGCATTTATAGTTCCTATCCGTTGGCTTTGACGCATGTTCCGTCCTGTTGTGCATCTCATATCATGTTTTATCATGTTGCCTGCTTTTTTGTAGAACATAGAGTTTGCAGGAATTTATGGTATCTTTTGAAAAGAAGAACTTCCAAGTGTTTCCTTCCTGAAATGGGCTCATTAAAATAACGATGTGTCATTTTGTCCAATTGAAATGGTTTCCTGATAGAAGCATTCCATGTGTTGAAGAGCATGGAAGTTTCTTTGCAAGAGAGATCCCAGAGTGATGACCCGTAAAATTAACTATTGATAGAAAAGTTAATGAAATTTTTCGTCTTGGATGTTGCGTACGAAAATTCCTGTAATAGTTCATTATTTCTTTGGATATTTTGTGAACTTTTTTCTATTACATCGGATCCTAAGATATTATTTATTTGATTTGACAAATTAGTAACAAGATGTTTCCCACTATCTACCCATGGCCGTCTGTTCCCACAAAGTTCCATTGTTCTTAATATTCTTTGTTTTAAAAGGAATGCGATGCATTTTGTTTTGGATTTTCTTGGATTTACATCAATACAAAACATCAGGTTGTGTGTGATGGAATATTTCTCACAAATTTTTAGCATCTTTTGTAGGCTGTCTAATGTTGGCGCCATCAAGAAGATGTCATCTGCATATCCTACTAAACCAACGTAGCAGTTGTTGATTGAGCAACCAACATTGTTTTTTATTAGTTCCTCGTAAAGTCCATTAGTGTAAACACAATACAAGATGGCAGATAACATTGCCCCCTGTTTTACTCCATTTGTGATAGAGGAGTACGATGATTCCACTTTACATTTGCTGGTACACCGATATTCATTAATTTTCTAAAGAGAATGGAGTGTTGGACCATGTCAAATGCTTTGCTCATGTCCATCAGACATCCGATTCATTCCTGTTAAAATATGATATTGTTTCTACGGCTAATCAGGTGCACATAGTTGTGGAAACATTTTCCTGGTATCCAAACTGCAAGTCATCAAATTTGAAATGTTTTTCAAATGTATTTAGTATTGCAAGGTCGTAAAGTTTGATCACTAAACTACTTATTGCAATTGATCTGCAGTTGTTACTGTCTGTTATATTTCCAAGTTTATTTTTCACTAGTGGAATCATGGTAGAAAGGGCAAGAAAATTACTTACATGTCCATGAACGTTGTAACCTTGTATGCAGCATGACAAAAGTTTGAACAGTATGTAGGTTCCGTCTTTAATCAAATCTGATGTCATATCCATAACAGGATCAGTTTTACTCGACCTAAGTTTCTTTTTTTGAGAAACTTAAAAAATTATCTGGAGATAACATCTTTACGAAAACAATTGACATATCTTCCATAGTCAAGTCATCTTTTATGGCAGATTTTTTTACTTAACATCTAAATAATCGGGAATATCATTATGATATTCATTCTAAATTGTTCAAATAAGTCAAGATTATTGTCAAGACATGATTGAAGCATTTTATCTCTTTTTACACATTCAAATATCCTTTTCTTCTTTCTTATCAACATATGATGCCAGAAGTACGCCTCATCCTTCGTTGGGCATATATTATCTTTCCAATTTGAGATCAATTGTTTCTTCTTTGTTGCCTTTTTGTTCTAACATGAGGTTGTCAAGATGAATTTTGTGTTCTATGTTCGTACAATGTACATCTTGGTGCTTGACTGCATCTGTAGGAAACGAAATGTCATCAAGAAGTGCATTAAGTTGAGTCTGGAAATCCAATGTTGATCGTTGACAAGGTTCCATTTAGGAAAAGATTGGGCTTTATATCCAGTTAAAGTTCTTGTTTCTAATTTTCTGATACATACTGTAGCTACCATTTTGACGGTTCCAAAACATTGAATTACGCCATTAGTGATGACACATTGGAAAGTATATATATAGAAGAAATAACAGTTGGATACAATGGAATGTACTAATCAACAATTCAAGTTTTATGAATGGGTTGTTTTAAAAAGTAGTAATTGATGAATCGATGAAATATGAACATAGTTATCGTATATATAGTAATGAAACGCCATTGAATTATGATGTATAAACGAACTATGGTGAGAGGTGAACATTTGTGCACGAATTATACCATTTGACTTGAAATTTACGACTGTTTTATCAGGATTACGTTTACTATGGCGTATTTCCCAATTAGTTAAAAAAATATGGTATTGGTTCGTTTTTATCAATAGATTTCAATACATTGGGTGCACCTTATTCGTGAACAACATCGACAATAACATATAAAAACATGTTTCCTATTTTTATATATATACGAACTATGATATAAACGACAAAGTTGTAAAAAAAAATGTTTTTAATGTATTAATAATGTTGTTGAAATGCCTTATACTCTCAAAAGTTTGTCTAATTTAAACTATTGATTGGTTGAATATTTCATCACGAAGAATCTGATTGCTTTATTCATAAATGTCACATTTTAATATTTTCTTAAATCCAAAAGTAATTTTATCACATTTAAATGAAACAAACAGATTCTTGATGATGTAATATTCAACCAATCAGTAGTCTGAATTAGCCAAATTTTTGAGGCGAACCCTAATATTCTCCCATTAATCAAATGACGTAAGCTTTTAACGATTCATTCAACGTGTATATCGTGTAGAAGTCGAATTATTTTTGAATCAACTCAATTCGATATTCTACACATCGTCAAGGTTAAATGTTATTTTCTATTAATGAAACCTCAAAAAATATATTTCCTTGTCGCAAGTTGATTATCCATTAAAGCTGATGAATTGTATCATCTATTGAGACACATGTTAAAAAGAAAAGGTGTTGCACACAAATTATTTTTTTAAAGACCTATTTATTAATATCAAATAATGTTTTAGCAAGATAATTTTGAGAAACATGTTAATATTAGATTATTATCTTATGTTGTTTTGTTTATCTACATATCATTACATGCTTGTTTATGATTAGAGTAGAAATTGATATCGTCTTTAGGTAAACAAATTCAGGTCAGTACTTGTTTTCTTTCTCTAAGTATTTTGTGTACGTAGATGCCGTAAGAATTTGTAGTCTTTCTCAATTTTTGTAGAAAAGATATCTTAGTCGCTATAATTTTTTTTTATCAGAGCTGATTGAAATTTTATAAGAAAGTATTGGTTCAACTACAAATTTTCTAAGCTTGAGAATCAAATTGACAGTCGGGGATAATGCAATAAGCACTATGAATATAACAGCAAATTACGCTCTTATTATGCATTTACCCGGAAAATTTAGGTGAATATAGGTGACATATATGGGCCTTATTTGAACCCCTAAGAAAGACTCTTTTATACCTGAGTATATGTACTACCACCCTCCCCCACGTTGAAGAATAATAGAAACAATCTTTAGCTTTTATCGATTACCTCCTTTTAATACTCATGCAACGGTAAATGTGCTTGTTTGTGATTAGGGAACGTTTCCAAACAGATCTGACGACGCTTAACAGTCAATGACCACAAAGGGGGAAGCTTATGTATGTCTGCAAAGCGGTCAGAAAAACCTAAAATACTAAAATACCTACTTTTGTAATGCAAAACCATCATCATGAAGACACTAATCTTTTAGTAGGTTTTTATCATTTTAGACTAAGTTGGCCCTATAAATTATTAAACTGGATTCAAGATGGAGGCAAACACTCTGATAGGTCCTGAAATATGTGCTTTCGTGTGTTTTCAGTGTTTCAATTTTCATACTTTCTCACAATTTGGGATAAATATCACTTTTGAAGATACTCATGTAGAGGGAGGGAGGTATTTTTGACAAAATTCCTTTTAAGGAACATCCAAAAACAGAAATTATTAATTCTTAGCGGTCATTTGGCCGCTAAAATTTTTCCCCCTTCCCCTACCGCTTAGCGGATATAACATTTCTTTGGCTTCAAAACTTATTTTCGATGTGTAACAATTGGTTCCATGAAGGTTGCTTTTGACATCACTCTAACATTATAATATATATTTATATTATAATTTATTACTGTTTTTGTGTTTCCTTAGCGGACTTAGCAATGCTCATGAAAAAAAACCTCCCTCCCTCCCTCCCGGACAAATTACCTTATTTTTAATCAAACTAAGATTTTAGATTGAGTAAAAAACAACCAATTTATTTACACAAATTCAAGATGACGATATTCTTAGCTAGCATATTCTTGAATTTTTGTCAAATTTTATCAAGGTATTCTTATAAAGTATATCCTAATAAAAAAAAGCATGTACGAACGAAATATTTTTTGTGACGACATATGTACCACTATGTTAGGGAACAGCATGACCGCCATGGGCACAACTTATAAGTTTGAAGAAGAAAAGGGAATCTATGAAATAAAATGAAAAATAACAACCACAAAACAGCGCTTTCGACTGATTATTCTATCAAAGTACATGCGAAATGGTATTAATACAGTAAACAAAGGGAATGATAAGGGTCTTGAAATAGAAATATATTTATCATTCAACGAAATTTATGTGTCACAATTATGGTTGTATGGTTATGTTGTTACGATGGTCAAAGTAAAATTTCTTTCAATATTTTCCTGAAAGATGGCAATTAGTTCTCGGTATCATCTCAAAACTTTAGCTAATTTAGATTAATGATTGGTTTATTCTAATTGTATTACTAAAAGTAATAGTATCACAAAATTTCTAGTCTTAAGAAAACTTACTGGTCCTCCTCAAGTGTCCTTAACCTCCCTAAATGGCGCTTAGTAAATATATAAACAAGAGGCTTCCTAGACTTGTCTTTAAGTATCCTTAAGTGTCCTAAATAACGTTTGCAAAAGATACAAGGGGTAGTTAAACTTGTCTTTACGTGTCTTTAAATGTCCTTAAGTGTCCTAAGTGAGGGTCGTTAAAGATATAAAAAAGAGGGCACATAAACTTTGTATCTTTTGGAATCGTTATTTAGGACACTTAAGAACAAGTGTAGCGACCGACCCCTCTTCTTTATACCATTTGCAACCGTCATTTAGGACACTTAAGGACACTTAAGGACACGTGAAGACCAGTTTAACTACCCTTTGTACCTTTTACAACCGTCATTTAGGACACTTAAGTCATTTAAGTCTAGATAGCATCTTGTTTATATCTTTGCCAACCGTCATTTAGGATACTTAAGTAAGCGCACTTAAGTCGTTATATTCAAGATAGCATCTTGTTTATATCTTGACCAATCGTCATTTAGGACACTTAAGGACAAGTCTAAGTAGCCTCTTGTTTATATATTTGCCAGGACAGTTGAAGACACTTCAGGACAGTTAAGGACACTTCAGGACACTAGAGGACCTAACTCAATTCTAAATGGGCCTACCAGGCTCTTTGCCAGTGTCGGAATTTTACGTTTAGGGTTGGGGGATTTGAATCATGATGCTACCCTTGTGGCGGAATGACACTCAATTTCCAAATATCCTTTTACCTGTTTTCGATAAATTTATGATATTATTAAACTAGAACGCAAAGCATACAAAATTTATCTTACTATTATTTTCTTTGTTTCCTCTTATTGTCCTGTTGACGCGAAGCGAGGCATATTGAGTATGGATGCCTCCTTTGACCATACAACGTGTAGCATCAATACTTCTACTGTTTACTTCAATGGCACATGCGTACATGGGTATGTGATTATTTTTAATTAGATAGATTTTGCGTTTCATTGGTTAAAATTTGCTTTTCATATTTTTAGTTTCAACAAAACATCTTATGATTGAGTTCAACCAATCAAATACAAGAAAATGTACGTACAATTCGTAGAAAATCCATGACACAACAACGAATAGATATATAACTATAAGCGAGGTGACCCATGAAAATCTTTCAATTCTTTGGACAAATATTATTAGACTCTAAGCTAGAGCAGAAAGAATGTTATTTCTTACTTTAATTACAAGATAGCACGGTAGCGTTGTTAGCTTACGCTACCTCTGAACTGAAATAGAAATCTAAGACAAGATGACACCTTGGACTGATCCTTAGGAAACGCATGATTGAATAGAACAAAGATGATGAATTTTCTATCATATATGTTCAGTGACGTCACGAAATAGTGAAAAGTGTGTGGGGGAGGGTGTAAATTGTAATGGAACATTTGATCCGAGAAACTATAAAAAATATACATCCGCCAATCGGAGTACCTTAGTTCAAACTATGGTACACATATGTTATATGTTTGAAGCACGGACTACTAATATTTTAGTAATCCGTGTCTGAAGAGAGTAACTAAAAGAGTAAAAAAGCAGACCATCATGCGGACTTCAGTGCAAAACTTCAAAACATGCTTCGCCTAACCATACTTGTGTCGTAAAAGACTGTAAAAGGTTGTCTACCTTCTAGCTGAATTGACGGTCGAAATGATAACCAGGCCGTCCTTTTTAGAACACAAAAAAGCATTTATCTTTCATGAAGAAAGAAGAGAGCTAGGGAGGCTATAAGATTGTTTTACTCTTTCTATGTTTAGCTAGGGAATGAAAGATACGAAAGGAAAGTTAGGATGAAAATGGACGAAAAAGAGGTAATAAGTAAATTTAGATTGTTTACAGAATAGAATAAGACAGAATTATATACTTCGATAATGAACTTGCGGATTGATTTATTTGTTTGGATTTAAGAATCAGTAAAAGGGTGAAAATCAGGAAATGTGTGAAGATGAGGAGATGGAAAGAATAAAAGAGCAAGATATCAAGGTAAGAAAATGTAGTAAGCCTTGATAATTGTCATATGAAATGTTTGTCACTTTTTACCCGGTGACCTTGAGGAGGGTATTCAAAAACGTTGGTATAGGGGGGAGGGGGTCCAGAAATTGCCATTTTTACGGTGACGTCCTTTTTAAACGATTCCTAGAAAGCCTTGTTTATTGACACGATATCGTGTGTACAATACAGTGCCAAAGAATGCATAATTCAAACATTCACATTGCTTGTGGTTTGCGGTGCGATAGTTTACGCAAACTTTGTAGTTTCACTGAAGTTGCATTGAAATATACACACTTCTCGATCTGATGAGATGTGCATTGATATGATTTCAATGAAAGTGAAAAGTGAATCGCGAAAAAATGTAATTGAGAAACAGATATTTCAAAGATGAGAGAGTGAATCGGCAATAGAAGAACAAAATTATACTTACAAATTAGTTGATATTGATGAGGACAGTGGACATGTTTATTAAACCTTTTAGGGTATCGATACAAAATGAAGTAAAAATTGAATTGCGAAAAAAATTTTAATAAGAAACAGAGAGAGAATCGGCAATAGAAGAACAAAATTATACCTTCAAATAGTTCTTAGAAGAAAGAGAAGAAGTAATAGAAGAAAATATATATTCAAATTTATTCAAACAGAAGATAAAAGTGATCTCAAGAGTTTGTCTAATTTAGACCATTGATTGGCTGAAAATTACGTCATCAAGAATATGATTGGTTCATTTAAAAATACCACAAATTTAGGTTTTAGTCAAAATGAAATTTCTGGTGAATTTTTTTTTTGCGAGACAATTAAGATCTTCATGTAATATTTGATCAGCTAATTAATAGACTAAATTTTGAGATGTGTATTTCTTAATTCCAAATTTTATTTTTACGGATAAGTGTTGGCTTCTTGGATGTAATCAGTATGATAAGAAGATTACGAAACTTTTGATTCAACCACTGAACCACCGTTCCGCGAAGGTTTTATTTTTGACAGATAAAGTAAAAAGTGGCTTATGATTTTCACAAAGTTGAATCGCTTAAAATCTTTTTTTAAGGGGTTGGTCTTTATCAGTCTTCAGCAGTGGGTGGCCGTACTTCTTCAATCGACACGGCATAAATTTTCAACCCCCTCTTAGAAATTAGAAATTGTGACCCCGCGCATGAAAAATAAATAATACTATTACCCCCTCGCTCGCATAAAGAGTAGTTTTAACCTCCTCGATATTAAACCAATTAAAGACATTTTTTTCCCCATCAAGATGTCCTAAAAAATCTATCAACCGCCCTCAATCATCGACCACCCACCTACTAATGGGTTAAAAAGACCATTCCCTTTTGAAAGAAAATATTTCTAAGATTCTAAAGAAGAAAGAGAATAAGAAAATAAGAAAAATAATACCATCCAAATACCATCCTTAATTTCAAATTTTATTTTCACAGATTGATAGTTGGTATTTGGATGTAGTGACCCTACATAATAAAGGTTTTTAGAAAATGTAGAAAAAGAAACGCGGTGGAGGAATTGATAGAAATAAAATAAATAGTTGAATTTTAAAAAGATGTGAATGAATAACAAATATGTCATTCTATGAAGAAATAGAAAAAAGATATACCATTAAATTGTTTGTGAAAGAGAGAAAGAGTGGCATTGCAGTGGTTTGGAATTGGGCTGAAACTAAGTCATCATCTATTGACTTTTTGATATTTGAATATAAATTAAATGATCACAGACGAACGATGTTTTTACTAAGTCGCGTCAATTGACGTTAGAGGGGGGGGTGACAATTCGTTGATATTTTTGACGTTATATTGAAAATAAAAAATTTCCCATTCTCGACCAAAAACTTTTTTTAAATTTTTCTCTTACTACGTATTTCTCTCAGAATTTCAAAATATTTTTTGCTGAAATTTTTTTTTTGCGTCAAGATTCTAGATTTCTGAGAATTTTTGTAACCAAAATGAAAATTGTCGTTTTCTCAGAGGGGGTAGAAACTTCACGTCAATTTACGCGACTTTGTAACAAAATCGATTTATGAAAAAGAGCGTTCCATTAAAGGTATATAAAAAAGAGATAATTTATGTTATTTCTACTTTTTTAACAAGCATGGTCTAATTGTTGCCACCCATTCTTGCGAGATAACAGTTGATATTTGGATATTAGCAAAAGAATTAAGGGTAATAATTGGGATCAAAGAATCATAGAATAGTTCAATATTTAATTTTAAGTGTCTATATTCACGGCATGGGATAACTCATTCGAAATAGAAATTATATGGGATATGACCAAATGAAACGGTTGGTTTTTCTAAACACAGGATCAATTT
>JAUKPT010001704.1:0-14643 GCA_032273505.1 Nanomia bijuga | reverse complement strand
CGTTGGAAAAATTACATCAAAAGTCATATCCAACAAAAGAACAGTTCTTTAATACACTTTCAAACAAAGAGTGTACTGCCGTCAGATGCAAAAACACCTTAAACGCCAATTTTCAAATTTCATTTTTTTTGAAGCTACTGCCTTTTTTCTACCTCCTCGACACTTTGGATAACCTTAAATGTCATAAAAAATTAAAGATATGGCTTATTTATTCAGTATCTGTAGTTGATATTTCTTAGATTTGATGAAAAAACACCTTAAACGCCAGTTCTATATTCGCTTAAGGTTTTTTTCCTAAAGAATTGTCGTTTAAGGTTTTTTTGCATCTTGTATGCAGCAAAAACACCTTTAACGCCAAAATCCCGCCAATATTTTATAAAAGATAAATTGGAACGCAAGAAAATTCGAATATTCCTAAATATTCGAATGTTTACAAAACATAAAATTTGATTTAATTTAAATTCAGTTTCAACTTGACCATCGATCCTATTAATATTGTAAATACTTTTATCTGCTTTTAAATTGATTAAATCAAATATTTTCAAAATGTATCGAGGAAAACTTATGGTCAACTTGTCAATGAAAAAGAATCGTTTAGATTTACGTGAATTTAAGAAAATGGACTCGAAGGATTTGGTGCATCGGTGGTTACGCAAAAATAATTTCTGGTTAACCCGAGTCAAGTATTCTGAAGAAAATGGAGTAATTGTTGAAGATGTGGTTGCTGAAAATGATGAGCCTGTCGACTTTGCTGTTGGTGATAGTGGTGATGATATGGTTGTTGATAATGGCGGGAATGATTTAGTTGATGGTGACGATGATTTGGTTGTTGATGGTGGCGATTTGGTTGTTGATGGTGGAAATGATTTGGTTGATGGTGGAAATGATTTGGTTGTTGATGGTGGCGATTTGGTTGATGGTGGCGATTTGGTTGATGGTGGAGATTTGGTTGATGGTGGCGATTTGGTTGATGGTGGAGATTTGGTTGATGATGATTTAGTTGATGGTGGTGATGATATGGTTGTTGATAGTGGCGATGATTTAGTTGATGGTGGTGATATGGTTGCTGATGGTGGCAATGATTTAGTTGATGGTGGTAATGATTTAGTTGATGGTGGTGATAATTTGGTTGGTGGTAATGGTTTAGTTGATGGTGGTGATAATTTGGTTGATGGTGGTAATGATTTAGTTGATGGTGGTGATAATTTGGTTGATGGTGTTGATGGTGGCGTAGTTGAAGTTGATAGATTGAAGGGGATGATAGGTATGATCGATGATATTTTGAACGAATACACGATTCCGGGCGAAGTTACTAACAAATTAAATGTTCCTTCTGTTGAAAACCGTAAAAGAAAATATAAAAGAATTTCTGGTGATGACCGAATCAAACGTGATGCTTCGTCACATAAATTGATAGCAACATCTTGCAAATGTAGTGAAGGTTGCCGACATGATTTCGGAGAAGACGATCGCACAAAAATAAATGAAAAATTTTGGTCATTGAGCTACAATGACAGAAAAACATTTTTGATTAGTTCCATTCAAAAAAGTGACGTTAAAAGAAGAAGAACTAATGACCCTTTAAAAGAAAAAAGAAGAGGCAATGCTAGGTACTTTTTTACCATTCAAGACAGAGAAATCCAGGTTTGCCAAAAATTCTTCCTCGAAACCCTTGGTTATACGTCAAACCAGGTTTTAAAGACTGCGATGAAAGCTGCAGGAGAAATTGGTCCGATCAGCGATAAACGCGGCAAAGGTGAGGCAGAAAATCGCACGAAATCAGAAATAATCGACTCAATTGTAGCGCACATAAAATCTTTTGATCCAGAAATTTCTCATTATAGACGAGCGCATGCACCTAACAGACTTTATCTACCATCGACTCTGAGTATTACAAATATGTATCAAAATTTTTTAAAAGAAAATGAAAACCAGCAAGTCAGTTACGATGTTTACAGGCGAGAGTTAAATAGGCTCAACATAAGTTTTGCTAAATTAGGTGAAGAACAGTGCAAAGTGTGCGTTGAACATAGTCACCATGTTGAACTTAGTTGTGTCCCAGATAATTGTCCTGAGTGCATAGAATTTAAAAGGCATCAAAATACCGCAACTATTGCCCGTGCCAAGTACAAAGAGGACGCACAAAATAATAAAGATTGCTCGAAATTCTCGGCTGATTTGCAAAAGGTCGTGATGCTCCCGAGGATGCCGGGAATAAAAACTGTAGTTTTTACAAGGCGTATTATTGCTTTCAATGAAACCTTTGCCCCGTTAGGCAAAAAAAATGATATCGAGAACAAGGAAAAGCCATACGCTGTCACTTGGCATGAGGGCACAACAAAAAGAGATGCTGATGATATCTCTTCAGCATTTTTGAAATGGCTCTCAAGTGACCCTATAAAAAACAAAGAGGAACTAACAGTATGGCTCGATAATTGTAATGCGCAGTGCAAAAATTGGTTTTTATTTACAGCACTAGTTTTGTTTATCAACTCAGATGAATCAAATCTGAAAAAAATCACTCTTAAGTACTTTGAGAAGGGTCACACATTCATGTCTGCTGACTCTTACCATCATATGGTCGAAAAAGCAACAAAAGACATGGGTAATGTATTCAATTTTGACGATTGGCTAGAAGCGCTAAACCGAAATGGGGAAGCAATTCTTTTAGAGGCAGAGGATTGCTGGTTAATCAAAAAAAGATTGAGTACAGGGAAACATACCAATGTACCATATATTGAGAAAATCCAGGAACTGAAATTTGAAAGAAATTCATCCATGATTTTCTGGAAGGAAAACATGGAAAATGAAACATATATGTCAGGTCAATTTCTTCAAAAGAAGTTTATCAGAGAAATTCTTAGTGGTGTTGTATCATGGCCATATTTTCCTCGCAAATACAGCGAGGGTAATCGGGGCATTTCAGCGAGTCGTAAAAAAGACATTATCGAAAAACTCTGCCCTTTGATGCCAACAGTAAAAAGAACATTTTGGGAATCACTTGAATGCCGCTGTGCTGAGAGTGATTGTGATAGTGAAGATGAATTATAAACATAAAAATAAACACTAAAATCACCTAGGTACATTAACAAAAAAGGACAAAAAATGTGTTTTCCAATCAGAAAAATTCTCAAATATCAACCGAATATTTCATAAAAAAGCACATTTAGAAAAAATCATTCATGAGTAAAATTTGTTGTTTTTTTGTTAAAGTACCGTTATATATTAAGTAAATAAAAGAGATATCTGTAAGAGATGATTATTTCGAAAAGCAAACAATTCGACAACGTGCGTTCCCAATCCATCCGTACTTCTGTATCTCGTCGAAGGTCAATCTTTACTTTGAAGGAAAAACAATTCGACAACGCGCGTTTCTAATCTTTCAAATACGGTGTTATCGATACGTACTTTTATATCTCGTTGAAGGTCCATCTTTACTTTGAAGGAAAAACAATTCGACTACCATGCGTTTCAAATCTTTCGATTAAGATTTTCGTATACATACTCTTGCATTTCGTTGAAAGTAAACTTTACTTCGAAGGCAAAATAATTCGACCACACCGTGCATTTCAAAACAATAATCGTCCAAGTACGTTTCCACTTGAGTTAAAATAGTTAAAATAGTTAAAAGTCAAATATCTTGAATATGATCTCCATTAAAACATTTCTGCATTTCGTGGAGGTGTTTACTTGAGCAGCTTGCTTTTCGGAAGCAAAATGATTAGATTGCGTACATCTTTTTTTGCCTTAAAAAGTCTCTAAGCAGCAGCTTTCTTTTATATGATTATAATATCTAAATACGCGATGTGAAAACATAAGCGAATTAAGTTTTAAAAACAAATTGTTATGTTGATATACCGCCATTGATGAATTTTCCTTCCTTCTGAGATATATCAGCTTGTACACGTTTGTTTATAATATGAAGAATTGTCTACTCCTAATTGTTTACTATACTTTACTAACACTTTAAAGTAAGATCTTAAATGAACTGGCTTGCAAGTCATGCATGATTGATGTCGTTTTTCAAAAAGATATCTAACCACGCCGTCTGTTCGTTTCAGTTGCTTTAGAATATTCTTTCTCACGTGGCTTCACAAGCATTGTGGGACGACGAAGTCGCGCATGTCTGTTTTGAAAATTCGAATCCCAAAACAAGGAAAATTCGATATTCAAAGGAAAGAAGATTCGAAATTCTATTCACGATACACGAAACTTTTAGACGATACTTTTTCATGAGAAAATTTGTTTACCCCAAAATACTTGAATTAGCAACATTTTTTTATTAGATGGAAATTAAAAACTCTTTGGCTACTAGTACATATTTTGTTGTATTTAGTTTTAAAAAAGCTTACAAATGGGTAAAAATTTCATGCTTATAGAAAAAAAAATTAGAGTTGGGAAAGCCTTTTTTTCAACCTGTTATGGAAAGCGCATTTCTTTCTGTAGTTTGAGTCAAATTTTTGCTGGAATTTTTACTGGAATTTTTTTTTTGCGATTGAGACTCAAAAAGAAATTATTTTGTTGAATCTATTTTTGCGACTGCTATATTTCTGATAGTACATTTTGCAAAATCTATTTTTGCGATTCGGGACAAATTGCAAAAAAAATCTCCAAAAATTTATCCCGTTAAGAATTCATTCCCCAAAAAATGTATATCCTTAAAGTACTCTTGCGTGCCGAGTAAACAGGGGGTGTCAAACACATAGGGGGGTCTATAATGTTTCAAAATTCTAATAAACGGGGGGGGGGCTCTTAATAAGGAGCGCGGGGTCTATTTTTTGGAGAGGTTCTAATAAGCGTTTATTCGGCACGCGAGAGTACGCAACAGGGGCTATCTAGGGAGGGTCCTGGATCCCTCTATCCCGCCAAAAAAAGTCGCTTACCTCGCATCCCGCCAACACATAGTGTTTTTAGAAAATCTTTGATTGGTATTTAAGCACTTAAAAGGTTTTTCTGCTTCTGACGTCAATAAAAACACAAGGGTTAAGTTGGAAAAAAACCTTAAGCGACAATTAAGAAAAACAATATGATGCAAAAAAAACCTTAAACGACATAAATTGACGAATTCACATCAATTTTCAAAAAACGTTTAGTATATGATAGACTTAGGTAATATACAACATCTAAAGCAATAAAAGTGTTAAATAACAAAAAAGAAAAGTCAAATAATCAAATTTCCTTTTTGGGTATAAATCCTTGTTTTTCTTGATTTGACGAATTGACGTTTAAGGTGTTTTTGCATCTGACGGCAGTATTGTACCTCCTGGAAAACATGGAATTATTACATATGTACGCGTCATGATAGAAAATTAGTTTAAAGTAAAATGTGCCGATTAATTATGAATGTTCCTTGAACTTTATCACGTACTATATCTCAATTATTTTGGGAAGTAGAAATCCAAACTTAGCAAACCATACCATTTTTCTCATCTACTTTTCATACCCAATACAGCTATCTAACCCGTTTTTAAATGTGGTCTCTGAGATGAATCTCACCGTGATCCAAGACTCTTTGTTTTGAACATCGAAGTTTGAATCAATCGTTTTTCTTGGTTCTCTTGATATCATCGCTATTATTAATATTGGCAATTTTAATTTATTTTATTTTTTCTGTAAAACTTGAAGGGGATGACTGTGATACCAGCAACTTGGAAATAACCAGTCTTAAATTATCCTCTAGTTTTGAAATAAACAGTTACAAAATACAATCTAATATTTCTAAAATTGCATCCGATTATAAATAATCCTTCAGTACAGATGATTGCAGTTCCTAATTTTGACATTTGTTAGTGAATTTCGATACAAATATCAAGATTACAAAAATTGATATTTTGGAAAATATCTCATGTATATGAAAACAATCAAGCTTGGAATTTCATATTCGCATTTAGAGAGGATTTCATGTCCGTTCGGTTTGAAATTTGACAAAAACTTTGTATATTTGTAAATAAACGTCTGGTGTTATGAATTATAACACTGCCATGTTATGACAATTTGTCAAGAAGCATTCGTTGACCGTTAATTTGCAGTGTTAAGTCTTTTCCCCGGCAGAAATGGTTTAATGGTTTGCACTTATGATGGAAGAGCCATGCAAAGCGCTTTACGTGCTTATCGAGGCAATGGCTTAAGTCCCACCTACTATTTCGTCAGCTACCAACTCACTACCCAATTTCCCTCATATGGCATGGGTCGACCCGTCGGCATTGCCTTAACGATAGTTATTGTGCCCTCGCTAAGTGCCCGAGTCGAGTGCATTTTATTGCATTAGTTTTAATGACACTCGCCTCTACCGTCCTCGTGGTATATAATTTATTATTTTCTGATGTTAAGAGAAAAATGACCTGACACCCTAGATTTTTGCACTTAATGGAAAAAATATACTTATATATTCACATATAAAGGTCATTACACTTAAATTGTTAATAAAAAAGTTAGACAACAGAACGGGTGCTTGTAAGCACTAAACTATGCAAAAAAAATACAGAACTTTGTCGTTTTCGCACCACAAGTGGTGCTAATACTGCGTCTAAACTAGGACAACGAAATGTGTGGTTAAGGTCTAACGCAGGTCTATTTTGAGCATATTTTCAAGACCATTTTTTTCCCTGTTTTTAGGATTGAAGTTTAAGAATATATGTTCGAATTTTTCACAATCGACCAGGTTCGGGGGAATTTTGAACAATCTACGAAAATAAAAAATTCAGATAAAAAAAATTGAAAATAGGTACTCCCTAGATAATATATTTGTGAATAAAATACAAAAATTCGTTTAACAAAATCTCTTTTCAATTCTGTTGTAACCTAAATAAACCATTTTTCATTTCTTTGAAAATTCTCAAAACGTAGATTTGGTCGTTTTGAAGGAAGGAGAAGAGGCCATAAGATTTAGAAGCAAGACATATCTAATGTCAGACGACGAAAGCGTGCAAAATCAAAGATTTTAGCCGAACGCGAGAAAACACGACGTAAGCCTTTGCGTCAAACGTAAGAGCTCACGTTTTGACGTGAGTGATGTTCACATGTTCACGTATTCTTCGTGAGATGTTTGCGACAAAACTATACGTAAGCTCCGAGAATGAATGAAAATTAAGCTTTACGTCAAAAATTTACGTGTATGTGAATGAAGATTAAAAATAGCGAAAATTACAACTTTTAGAGACTCGTTTTTGTAAAAAAATTAATTTCGTTGTTGGAGCAATCGCGGACATCTCGACATTTAAATTTTACGTTTGAAGGAAATTTTCATTTTCTAATTTATACATCTCCATTTATTTATTTTCTTGGTTGAGCCCAATGTCCTTTTTCTGCGGTTTTTTACAATTTTTTTAACCTCGACCACATAATTGCGAAATTTTGATCACTGAGCAACATGCAATAGTTGAAACACCTTCAGTGCCTCATCGTTTTCCCCTTGCATTCAGGGGTGTAGCCAGGGGGTAAAATGCGATCGATCCTGATGTGTTATAGTACTTTCTATGAATTTTTTTTTTTATTCGTTTAAGATATTTTTCACACAAATTGTAGCTATTGATGAGCACTTTAATTTGCCATGATTACTTTTGAAAATGATGAAGAATTGCGATCAGAAAATGAAAAAGAAAAAATCAACTTCTTTATTTGGAATGAAAATTGTAGAATTCTAATTTCATCTGAATTGCTTATCTCAAAAATGTATTCATTTTTATTTTAGCTTCATTTGTCATGAATAACGGTTTGTTTTATAACCCCTGGTCGAGCCAAAATATGACGATTTTTGATGCATTTAGGGCTTATTTTGGCTTATTTTGGCGTAACTAGGGGTAACAAAACAGCGCATCGCATATTATTCTCTGAGGAGGAGAGAAAACATCAATATTATTCGCAATTATGTAACTCTAATGGACTATTACTACGATGCCATTTTTTTTATACTTTTTGTCCTTTCTACAACCACCTTTCTAGGTTGTATTTTTTCTAGGTCTATTTCTTATGTTCGCTATGATCAGAACTTGAGCTTTTCGTGTCAGGCTTATCCACATGTCACAGAAATAATGCTGAATGTATTTTTACAATATTTTTTCCTGTTTTCCAGCTTTATACTTCTCACATATACTAATCCGCATCTATTAATATTGGTATTACAGTCCATGTTTTTTATTCCTTTTTCATATTTTTACTCAGACGGCCATATCATTGTTATGCACTTTGAATCATACTTTTACGTATATACTTAAGTAAAGATATTCATTCAAATCCCGGCTCAAATTCAGAGTTGTCCAGTAGTTTCTTTACCATCTGCAACTGGAACTTAAACTCACTAAGTAAAGATGACTTTTATCGAGTTTCCCTACTAGAAGCCGAAAACACAAAATTCAATTATGACATTATTTCTTTATGTGAAACAAGTCTCAACGACAGTATTTCCGTCAAAGAAAATATCTTACCAGGTTATCTTTATCGTCCTTTAAACAATCCTGATGGAAGCAAAAACGGAGGAGTAGGGATATTTTATAAAGAAACACTTCCCTCAAAGATAAGACATGATTTATCTTTTAATGAGTGTCTAGTTTCAGAAATGATATATGGAAGAAAGAAAATATTTTTCTCGGTTCTCTACAGAAATCCTGCACACAAGGCAACAAGTGCTGAATTCAGCAGTTTTTTGGAAAATTTCGAAGCACTTACAAATAAAATAAGAAATGCCAAACCTTATGCAATGTTCTTTGCTGGTGATTTTAATGCTCATTCACAAACATGGTTCCCTGAAGGCGACGCTAACAATGAAGGTTATCTATTAGACCAAATATTTTCTTCTTTAAATCTTAACCAAATCATTTCTGAACCTACACATTTTTTTCGAGATGACTGCACCCCATCCTGTATTGATCTTGTGGTTACTGACCAACCCAATCTTGTTTTAGACAGTGGCGTTCGCCCATCCTTAGATCCTCTAGTGAGACATCAAATAGTATATGCTAAAATAAATCATAAAATCCCACCTCCTACTAAATTCACCAGGAAAGTCTGGCATTTTAAGTCTGCTAATGAAAATCTTATTAGACGAACAATTACTGATTATCCATGGGAAGAACAATTAAGGAGCCTGGGAAACCTTGCTGCGATAAGCGGTTCAGAAGATATGGAATTGGTAGATTTTGACCAATTTTGGTCCTATTTTTGGCCATAAAAGGCACATTTTCAGCCTTGTACCGAATTATTTCTACGTCAATTTTTGCATAAGAAAAGTCATATTTGCAAAAACAATCCGAAAACCCCCACTCAACGAGATAATTCACAAGACTATCAGAAAACCTGTTAACATTTTATCGAAATAACAGGTTAACAGGTAATACATAAGACTGGGTTTAAACCTTTAATTTATCTAATTGTAACAAAAATGTTTTTATTGATTAACGACATTTTATAATGATAAAGCTTTTTCTAATGAGGTATAGTTTGGTATTATGATGATATAAATGGATAATAAGGTTAACTATAGAATCAGTGCATAGCACCCAAAATTGTTTATTGACATAAGATAATTAAATGTATATTCAGTTCGTATTTTCAGTAAATCTCTACTTTTATGTTGATAAGGGTCTTATCAGATGAAATCGAAAGTGTACTTCAAAGAGCTTTGACGAAGGATAACTGGAACGGGAATTTACCATCTCATAGAACTTGGTCACGACAATGTACTCCATTACACACGCATGCTGTAAAAAGCACTTGACCAAAAATATTAAGGCGAATGACTTATCGACTGTAAAGCAAAAAGGACGAAAGGCCCATATTTTCCCCAATAAGTTCTCCCAAAAGATAAATTCGTCCCCATGTATTTTGGACACGCTTCTAAATACACTGAGCAGCGCGGTTTTATCGCAGCTGGAACCAAAAGGCCCAACTCGATATTTTGTTGGCAAGATGTATGGCCGTGTATAAAGTAGGCTATGGATCATATTATCATAGCCATATTATCAATGCTTCGTAAATATCCATTAACCCTATCTGACCCGGAGGTTAATCACTGCAAAAAGGTGCCTTGGTAAAGTATTTTGCAACCTTCCATCCTCCCACCTTGAAAATTATCACATATACTCATATATCAAATTTCTACAAAGCTTTTGGTGTCTACATAACAAGTATCGAAATATAATATCTTAAAAAATGGACATTTTTCGTCGAAAAACTCTAAAAGATAGGGTTAAAATCGATTCAAATTGTATTTTTAGGCTTTTTCACTTATCTCTACTTTAGGAGGCGGTGGTTGTCTACGCTGTATAATGACTGGTGAAATTGCTCGCTCTTACCCAGCTTCAGAAGTCTCATCAAAATTCTCGTTAATGGGAATGGCATTCGGTCTCGGATTTATCGTTGGACCTGGAATCAACTTCGGATTTCTCAAAGCAGATTTCTGGATCGGATTTATCCACATCAAATATGTGAATGCCCCGGGTTTTTATTTAGCAATCATATTTATTTTTGTCCAACTTCTTGCCTTTGTAATGGTCAGCAACTTGTCTCAAGAATTCGATCTGAAAGAAACTTCAATTGAGCTAGGAATGTTCCCTGGAGATGCAGTTGAAGATTCAAAACAAAGCACTGATAAAACACCGCTATTGAAAAAAGATTCCACTGCAGCGGCGGTGGGAAAAAGTGATGTCACACCCATAAAAACGCGAGCTGTCTTGCAGAAATTGTTTCAAAATATTGATACATTACTTGTCTTAGTTCTCTCTTTCTTTTTTATGTATTGCATGGTCTCATTCGACCTGTGGCAACCTCTGGCCGTACTCAAAATCAACAAATGGGGCGTACTGGAAATTAACTTGATAGTTTTCGGATACGGTATATTGACTGTTATAGTATTACTTATATTGACTGTATTCCCGTTAAGTGATACATTAATTGTATATTTAAGTATGGTGTGTACATTTTGTATATCAGGTATCAACGTCATATTCGTGGTTTTCTCGCAAGTTCCCGATAGTCAAGTACTGAGCGTGATTCTATGGATTCTATTTGATCTTTTCTTTGCAGTTATTGTCATCATGGAGGAAGTGTTTTTTATTGGCGTCATGGCAAAGATGACAGCCTCTTCGCAACAATCATTTATAGAGAGTATACGGCTCAGTTTTTCACGTACTGGAGCACTGTTTGGGCTTCTCACAGCTGCCATCACGTTTGCGAATTTAACGCTTACGTGTTCAATCTTAGCGTCGTTAGGGATAATGGCTATTTTGTTGATTTGTTGTCGGAGGAGGTCATTACAGTATCCGACAGTAGTGATACAATGATGAGAACGTTAATAACATCTTGATGGCTAGATATGATGATGCTTTATTCATTATAGGAGGAAGAAACCCCATTATTTATTATAAAGAAAGTGATTTAAAATAAAAAATAAATGTTGATTTACTTTTTTCTATTTCTCAAGTGAAACAAAAGAGGTACTTTAGATCACAATATATGTGAATTCTTTTTCGACTCTCGTGCATCTCAAATCCTTATACAATATTAGGATCTGCGAGCGCACTGATATCCCGGATTTTGTTTGTTTGGGTGGGAGGAAAGTTAACTAAATAACCTTACGCAACGAAAGTTTTCAAAAGTGTTTAAGATGTACAACTTTGATTTAACCCATCGAGTTCCTACACCTCCGAAAATAGTTCATTATAATAATCATTTCTATCACCAAAGTCTACTAGGCTTCGTCCATCATCAATAAAATAGTTTTTTATTTAGCTTAGGTCCTGTCTACAAATTTATAGGCAAATTTTATCAAGAATTTTATTGGTTCATTTCAAAACGTAACAGTTTGATGTTTTGTTAAATTTCAAAATCATGAAGTATTTTGAAGTCAGCCAATCAGATTCTTTATGATGTAATTGTCAACCAATCAAACAGCGAATTTACCTATAGTTTGCAGACAATCTCTTAGCATAAATTATTTTCTCTACATGTTACACGATGTATTAGTCAATTTGCTGATAAAGCTAGCAATGTGCCAAAGGCACTGGACCCAACTTTAGTCGCATCGATATTCTTCTCACGCGTATTATTACATACCTTTAAAAGTCGAAACCATCATAAAATAAAAGTCTTCGAAACAACCTTTAATGTTTTCCATTCGATAGCCCTATTTACCTTTTTATAACACTTATATTTTTATACAATAGTTAGACTTTAGCCTTGTCATCAGATTGTCAGCTAATGTTCTTCCTTAATAATTATTTTCGATTCTCAAAATTAATAGTTTTTTCTTTTAATTCTTATACCTTAAAGGCTGGTAATCACCTGCGTCTTAATGCGACTATCGTTCTAATTGTGCGTTACTAACGTGACTATCGTTCCTTTTGTTATAAGAATGAATCAGTGGTCGATAATGTCGCAGGCGCCACCTACAGGCAGCTTCAACTTCTGCAGGCAGGTCACAATAAAAAAAATACTTATTCTCTTTTACTTGAGACTGAATTCACTATCGTCAGTGCAACTATACATTCAATTCGCAAATAATATGAATCAGAGGTATCGAGCGTAGAAGACAATACATTTTCTTGGTTGGGGAATCAAATTTAAAGCCAGGGAATAATGCATAAAATACTATAAATATTGCAGTAATTTATGCCATTATGATATATTGACCCGGGGAATCAAGGGAAATTATGTTGAAATCTAGAATTTCAATTGGGTATTTCCCCGTTCCCCAGGCCTTACTTGATCCCCTGAGAAAACATTCAGACATTTTAAGGAAATGTAGAAACTTAAATTAATTTCATCAAATGGATCACATGGAAAATTTGAGCCGAATTTGCAGCAATAACGTTTTTCAAAACTTTTGACATGTTTTGTTTGCCATGACTTATTTATATTGTAAATAATTATTTTTAGATTGTCGTATGAATAAAGCATAATATAATGATAGATTTTGCTTTAGATATTGGGATTTTGCCAGCTATTTTGTCAAACAATTGCAATGTTAGTTTATGTTTTGTCCGTATTTGTTTTAAATTAGTAAACACATTATGGGGATTTTAGTTTTAACAGCGTAATGTTAGGCATAAACTAAAATGGTATATGCAATTCTTTTATCAAGATTTTGGTCAATTATATACCAAGTCATATGTCTTTTGAATATATTCTACTGCATATATATTCGATAAAAGTGGATAATTTGATTACAATTCATAATTTAATGTTTTCTTATTATTTTTTGTTACAAAGTTTAAGTAATTTTTAGTCTATGAAAAAAGAAACGAAAATTGAATCGCTTTGATGGGTGAAATTTGTTGCCAATGTAATCCTATTTAGATACGGGGTGATTAAAAAAGCCCTTAAGATTTAGACAACTGAGTACACCTTGATTTGACTATCGATTTTTAATGAACTTTTTAACATCATGTAGAGGAAAACCTAACTCGAATTTCAGTGTATGATTTTTTTAAATCTGTGCATTATTCGCGGAGATAAGACCATAAATCACATTATGAAAATTGTCAAAAAATGGTGGATGACTTTGTTTCAAATTTGAGGGCCTCTTTACTTAGTGGTTCTTATGAGTCGATTATAGAAATTGATAAATATTCTTCAACATTGTCAGTATGACTGTTTTTATCTGACTTTAATCAATAAAGTCTTGAATTATTCTTCAAAAACACGAATGAATTAATCGAATCCGATTACCAAATTCTGCCAACAGATTTTTTCAATTATTCAGGATGTACCCAAAGACTGTTTAAGTTGTATTTCCAATCAACAAACGTGATATTTTGAGTGTTCTTTTGTAAAACAAAGTCTTTGTAAAACGAGTAAAACATTCAATACCAAGATTGTCACCGTTTTTGAGACTTTTTGACATTTTTTACGAATCAGGTTATTAAATTCTTTGACGTTCTTTTTCATTTAAACCAAATTAGTACCATCTAAATTTGCTGCAGGCAGAAATGATCGCACATACAGGCAACAGAAAATATTATCGACCACTGATAAGAATAAATCAGTGAGTACACTTTTCCTATATCGATAGACGTGTTAGTCACGTTAGTTGCGTTAATGTACGGTTCAAATTTTTGGTATACCAACCCCACCCCGGGGAATCCTCGGGGTTCACCACGAAGGTCCAGTACACACGGGGTTTTTCACCAACGGTTTTTACGCCCGACTGTAAGATACGGGGAATTTCACTAAGATAATTTGACCCCGGGATTTCACTGTTTTACGCTGGCCCGTCCCTAGACCCCGGGATTTCACTGTACTACACTTGCCCGTCCCTGCACCCCGGGATTTCACTGTACTACATTGACCCGTCTCTACACTCCCGGGATTTCACTTGTACCATTGATTGTCGCTAAAATTCATGCGCTTGCCCGTCCCTAGCCTCCAGGATTTCCCATGTGATGCACCCATTTCTCAAGTAAATATAATTTATCCATTACAAAAAAGTTACCGAGTTTAGCTAACGTTTTATTATATTCAGGTACTTTATCACATTTGGCAAGCACATCTTGTTTTGTCAAGGGTACGTTTTTCAGAATTGTTTAAGTATGGATGCATCGGCCATGAGATTGATGCCGGAAGGCAAATACATACTCGCACCAGCTTTTAATTGTTGTTTGACCTGACAAGGGTCATAAGATTGTTTATTATTTTTATTTTTAATCTATC
>JAUKPT010001703.1:0-14643 GCA_032273505.1 Nanomia bijuga | reverse complement strand
TATTCTTGACACTTCGATTAAACTCAATTTGTACTTTAGATTATTCCTCCTACTATGAACACGTGATTTAGTGGAACAAATGACAGGGGCTGATAATCGTCATACGTTTAATTGTTATACCTGCTTTAATCTATTTTTGTATGATTGCAGATCACAGAACAGAAAAATCGTGACAGTTGGATTGGCTGCTTCATATCATTTGTATTTTACCCTGTTTTGATCATGCTTGGGAATCACACGTTTGAGAATAATGAAGTCAAAAACTGCAGTTACATCATACCGAATTTGAAATAACAAATTTGCAAGCAAGATGAAATTATCATAAAAAGATCCTGATTTAGCAACGTTTATTAAAAGTTGAAAGTTTATGGACTAACAATATGGCATGTATGTGTTACAGTTAGTGATGGAAATTCAAAGGATTCAAAGGATTCAAAGGATTCAAAGGATAAAAAGCACAGTAAGTCTGCGCAGGTAAACACTTAATATTGTATGTGTAACATTTTTTGTATTTGGATGATGCTACCAACAAGATTATGACAGAAGAATCCAAACAGTTCCACAAATATCCAATGCAAATTTCACTCTTGGTGGTGATTTACGATGTTCTTCCAGCCAAAGCTATCTGTTGCTGTTTTTTGATTTTGGAAAGTGCACCATCGCAAGTTAACAAGTTGCTAGTCTAAATAGTTGTAGTTAGCAGAAGGAGTGAGTTTAAAAAACAACTATAGTCTTTCAAGAAATACTCTAATTTGGAACACGAAAACGCGAAAGATCAACGTAAAAAGATGAAAGACATTGTCAATTGATGAAAATTCAGATCGATTAAAGAGGGTACTAAAGTCTTGCTTCAACATTTAATGATGAAAACCTAACTACACCGGGTAATCGCAATGCTTGTTATGACAAACCTATCATTTAATTGCTTCTAAGACAGGTTTCAAGAAACTAAGACTATTGTTGCTGTGTCGATGCTTGGTCTAAACTACAGGCGGGTTGGTTTCAACGATATATTCTAGTTCATATTTTTCAAAGACAAAGTGTAACAATATCGGCTCAACTTATCAATCTCTGGAATTCGACATCATCACCACATCTTTCAAAAATAGAATCTAATCTAACTGCAAAAATACCTTAAGGAAGTCAATTTTAGGCCTGCTTTAAACTTGGGAAGGTTCTGGATGGTTTTTGGCAAACTGGCTGTGCTCGGGTTCAAGGGTGGCAAGGATAGACGGATGGTTTTCAAAACGGGTCAAATAATAATAATAATAATAGTAATATTTGTAAGAAATAATGCTTTGTAAATAATTCTCCATATGGTGTGAAAATTAGCTATTATACAATATTAGATTATTTGGGGATATCTTAAATTTGTAGATATCCACGTATGTATAATTCCATTTTGTGGGATTTTTTTCCTAAAATATATGATTGAAGGCAAAAATCCAACTGAAAGACAATTAAGTTTTCAGATATTGGTTCTTATATACAATTAACGACACTATATAAGGACCAGTTTAGGGAAATATAGTTTTCTTCTAAATAACGTTGGAAGAATCACACTGATTAAGCAAAATGGAAAATTTGTACAATATAATATCCAATGTATGACCCACATTTCTTAAGTTTATTCTTAAGAGACAACTATCACAACTAAGTCGATCTTACTGACTCTAAGGTCTATATGTACATCGCTTATACCATATAAACATCAGATCGAATAACTCTAAAATGTTGACACAATAAGGTAAAATATATCTTTACCTTTATCAATGTCCATTGACATAATAAAAGACGCATTAAATAAGATATAATGATAATACAATCGTATAACAACAATATCATAAATTTTCACCATCAATACTCCAATGATATAGAAATCATTAAAATTTCAAATGCACTCAAGAATGACGCAATCATAAGTATATGACTACCTCTATCTGAAGTAATGAGAAATATTTTTATGAAAGAATCTTTCAAATGCAAATAATTAACCTTATAATCATGAGGACTTTCAAATGTTCTATTACAATAGAGCAATATGTATCTTTGTCTACATTCAAAGATAACCCTTTAAGGCAGTATCTACTGCAGGGTACAACAAATATATTAAACAAAATCACAGAGCTTCTAAATGTTCTAATACCAAATAGAGCAATAACTATCTTGTTTGCATTCAAAGATAACCAATCTAAGGCATTAGGTTAAGCAGGGTATTCAGAAAGGATACAATTAATATATCAAGCAAAGTTTTAATGGCTTTCATATGTCCTATTACCAAATAGGGCAATATCTATCTTTGTTCACTTTCAAAGATAACTCTTTTAAGGCAATAGGTTAAGCAGGGCATATTGAAAGGGTACAACTAATATATTAAGCAAAATCTAGGGCTGAAACCAACCTGCTATATCGATTCGAAGTGAAAGAGGTACGTATATTGATAGGTAAAGACTTGAAGATTGGAAGACGAAATGGTACGTATTACAGGAACAGACTTATACTTGCAGGAATAGAGTTATACTGCAATCGATAATCTGTTATCATCCTTTTTTGTATTACCAATTACCGATAATCGTATCTTCGTAAAACCCGGTTGATACAGCATCATAAAACCATATCCTCTTCTGGTATCCATTAACTCTTAAGAATCAATTTAAAGAACTATGCACATGATGCAATCTGCAATACAGTGTGAAATGTGTGTATATATTTGTACTCAATTGTAATACGCATTGAATAAGAACTTTAACCATGGTGTAGAATAGGCAATAAAGAATGTTACAATGTTTGGGGATATCCATATTTATAATAAACTGCTACTAACCTATGTTATTATATTTTATAAAAACGATATGTTATTTATTACGAACAATTTGCTTAGCTCAGGTATCTTGCCAGTTTAGTCTTTTTGGAATCATGCTTTCAGGCAGCAATAGGCATATAGTTAAAATAACCAGCACCATTTAGCTACTAGACAATGTATAAAAATAAGATAAGCTAAGATTTGGAACTTTTGAAGAGAAACCATTATTTTCTTGATGCAGTTTTCTGGTGCAAAATTTAAAGCAAATTTGAGAAATAAGTAATGTTTTTTTTGACTGATTTTCTTCTTTTTTCCTTTTTTTTCTTTTCTTTCTTTTTCTTTAAGTCATCTGTAAACTCAGGAAAACTTTCAATGCAATATCTTTGTTCAAGTATTACTTTGCTCAGTAGAAGATAGTTATTTTAGAAAGTAGAAGTTATGACCATAGATTGGCAAGGCATGACTAAAGGCAAAACAAGGCTTCGACTATTGAAAAAAACTGATGCGCAATTTAAGAAAACAATAGTTGGAATCTATATTGTTAAAGATATGAACATAGTTACTGTGAAAAGGATATTAGTGATGATCCATGGTCTATGTCAGTAAGTGATAACTTGATTTCTGAGGAAGCCAAGTTCATTATCTTGCAGCACCTGAAACATGGGCATCTATTATTTGATTGAAAGAACTTTAGCGATCCCATCTTCAAAAAATTATCATCCCTTGAGTCAACTTTTTAATCTTAAAAATCGTTGCAGATATTTTTTCTTATTCAAAGTAAACATGTTTTAAATTGCTATCTTCAAATTTCAATCGAATATCTTTGGCATCAACTACAACATACTGAGCGACAGGGAATTCCGAGGAAGTCATTCGGAGCATAAGGAGCATTCGGAGTCTAAGTATAGAATCAATTATCATTTCAATTGTTTTAGAAAAAATGTGTACATAATTAGAATGCTTATGATATATACTTTGTTGAAATGAAAAAGAAAAAGAAAACAAAAAGAACAAAAAAATTGAATTTTTGCAAAAGAATCCATCGAGTTACTGTTTTTTAGGGATCGCTTAGTTCTTCATTCTTCCAGTATTTTGGAGATCCAAACAAGAAAAAGTAGATATAATTGACTTTTGCAAATTGTTGTTTCGTAAAGATCTTTTGAAAACTTGAAATATATTTCTTTATGATTATATTTTAACATAAACTTTGTTATCTAAAAGATAAATGAGAAAAAAATTGTTTGGACTCCAAATTTCTTTCCTTAGATAACCCAAAACCCTCTTTCTCAGTGCCCTGTTGAGCTTTTCCCCAATGGCCAACCTCCCTAGAAAATACTTTGCGAAATGATTCTGTAGCAAACATTAGAAAACCAGAATATGATTTTCTTGGCTGCCTGAAACTTAGTTGGCGTTAATTCTCAAGTCGGTTTAATTTTAGTCATCAAGACAACTTATGATCAATTTAGGAGACAAAAAGGTCATTTCAGTAAGTCCAAATTCGAGGCAAAAAATAGTCACTAAAGGCTGACTAAGTTAAGGTATGTCCATTGAAATTTCCTAAAAGTCATTATTCTTGTGCACTGAGACAGGGGGTAACAAGTAAACGAGAAACATGTCTAACTTCCTGATTTCTTCTTTCTTTAGTGATTATGTGCTCTGTATCGTTTTTGGTTGGAGTAATATTCTGCCAAGGATCTGGTGAATACTGGTTACAAATGTTCGATTCATACACTTCCACTTTTGGCTTGATGGCTATTGCATTTTGCGAGCTAGTTGTTGCCTCATATATTTATGGTTATGAAAAGTAAGATTTATATACTAACTGTTTATTAAACCATGGTAGAAAATGAACTCAAACAGGCACGGTGCTACCAATTAAAAAGTGAGGGGGCTGAGACATATTTTAAAAACGATGGTTGCATGGCATAATTTTTCCTAATAGGAAAAGAAATCTTTGGTTTTAAAAAAGTGAGGGGGCTAGCCCCCCCCCCCTAGCCCCCCCCCCGGTGGCGCCGGGGAAATCATATTATTAATCACGTGCACATTATGTTCTGCTTTTAAATTCATTTTTTCTTTGGAATAAAAAAAGAATAATAGAGAAAGTTTATAATCTTTATTCCCTCTATTTTCATTACAAGAATCAATATATTCCCTTCTGCTTAGAACTATTACTAAATAGTTCTTTGTTCAAACAAAACATAATTTTGACTCTTTTGATGAAATACATATCTATTAAATTTTGTAGGGAATAATCCCTTTACCGTTTCACCCAAAACACAAAAGAAAAAGAATTTATTCAGTTAGAGCATAGCGCTTTCGATATTTTACTTATACCTTGATCACTGCTTCTGAATATATATATACATATCTATTAGTTTGAGAAAAAAGTTTCATCCGTTGTATGGTAATAGTTATTTCTTTTGTTTAACCAAGTTTGACTATATTTTGATTGTCTACAAACAAATAAAAACATTTCAAAGATTTCAAAACTCGGCACGAATGTTAACATTGTAACAATGTAAATAACTGTTAAAGTCATTGTTTTTAATTCGTACACGATTACTCAAGCATTATTTTGACAGGAAGTTCTACTCTTTCACAGACATCAACATTTAGCCGCCATGAGAAAGTTCCAAGTCATCAACTAGCTGCAACTAAAAACGTGTTTAAAAACGTCATACCACAAATTCAAAACAATTTTGGCTGCTTTTATTCGGCTAACTATGATTTACTAACTCATTTATTTAGTTTTTTTTTCATAAATTCAATTTTCATGAAACTAATGGAAAATAATTTTTTTTTAAGTAACATTGTACATTGTAACATTGAGTATAATTGATATATGTTCAAGATTTTTAATAAAGTATATACTCTAAAATTTCAGCATCAAGAAAGACATACATTATATGATTGGAAAAACACCCGGCTATTATTTCACCTTCTGTTGGAGATTCAGTGGACCAATTCTTATATTTCTCATCTTTGGAGCATCCATGTATAAAGTATTTGCAAGTGATATCGTATATACATCATATAATGCCGCTTTGGTAAGAAATATCAACATTTTTATTTACATCATTATTTGGACTAGAATTAGTGTTGAGGCAGATGATATAAGGGAAAAAAAGCTGCAAAAACTAAAATAAATAAGCTCTATTACAAATTGAGATGCACTTCTTACATAAATAAGTTATTTTTTGTTGAAAAGCCATACAAAAGCACTTATCTTGACAATATAATTCGGTCCCTAGAACATAATCAGATGTGAGGTAGAAAACTTGGATTAAAAGGATCTACATTGCGTCCATTAGGAGAACTCTCTTATCAAAAATGGTTCAACAGTTTCTTGTGTAATGATAACGGTTTTCTTTCTCGTCAATTGGCGTAAAATTGAAAATTTCTGCAAAGTTTAAAACACTCTTCATCTTTAATCCTAATTTATTATTAATAAATATTTTTCTAGGCTAAAACAGTGGTAAGCAACTATCCAACATGGGGCAAGGTTCTTTGTGTCTTCCTCTTATTTGCTTCAATTATAACCATGCCACTTGGAGCTTGTCTAGTCTACTTCGGGTTATTCAAGTTCTCAAGTTCCAAAAAAGAAGGAAGATGTACGTTTAATAGCGACAGTACAGCTGACGAAGTGGACGTCGTCACATCCTCCTAAATAAGAGTCGAATTAATTCGCGGCGTCGAGTCGAGTTATATTTCTCATCGAGTCATACTTCTCGATTCACGCACCCGTTATCGTATCGATTGTTGTCGTAACATCACCGAAAGCTTAAAGAGTATCGATAAAAGAAAAGTCTTGTATATTGGAAAGAGTCGTTTTATTTTTAAAAGCCAACGTGACTTTATATGTGTCTATTATATAGATCTACTACGTTCAAGACATTTTTGTTCATACAGCAATATATGACATTCATTGTGAATTCGTTTAAAGAAAAAAAACTGACATTCATTTTATTATGTAAAAAACATTTTTAAAGATATTTTAATTATTTTTTATTCTATGTAGTGATGTATTTTTTGTTTCGTAATGTATTGGCTTGTGTCTCATATACTGCGGTTTATTTATTTATCCTTTATCATTGGCTTGCCAATAATGACTCAGTGGGTACCTTTAAACTTATGCTATCTAAGGTCATATTGGTAAATATTTTGGCTAATAGCACCCCAGGGGAGGATGGGGAATTTCACTCCGTACACAGTGGATAAATAGTGTAAGCAAAATTTCAAGGTTTGGTTATTGGTCTTTAATTGATATCTATAATCAAGTATAAAAATCAGTTAAATGTTCGACTACTGAATGTTGACTGCAAATGCTTTTAACAAGCATATTAAGGTCCTTAATGAGGCATTCTTTGTTTATTTATGTATTTGCTGTTGTGCAAAATGGATCGATTGGTTTTATCCTTTCATTGCCTTATTGTGGAACCATAGACATTTTATACAGTAGAAGTACATTGAAAAGTAAATAGTTAATAGACATATTCTGTTTAGTGGACTTCCACATTGTTTGATTCTTGCTTCTTTATTGATTATGGTTTTTATCAATGGCTTCGTAGCATTCATAAATAATTTGGGATTAAAAACGGCTTACGAGTCAACCAATGCCATATGCCATGTGAGGAAAATTTGGTAGTTATGACAAAACACTAGACTTGACTTAAGCTCTTGTCTATATCAGTTACCTCGACAAACAGATAAAGAGGTTGTGCATGTTTTGGCTGTTCTATCACAAACCTAACCTAACCTAACCATTTTAAGAATGACTTGGGTCATGCTTCCTGTCAGATTCTATTATTTCCTGTAAAGCGTATTCCATTGTTCACCCTGATTTTTATCATCATTCCGATTCCATTTCTAAATGTTTAACCTAATTTTTCTCCTCGCCACCTTAGATATGCATTTTACCAATGAATTAACTGTACGAGATTTTGACACTAGTTTATCCCTCGCGCATTATCTATCCCCTTCTTACAATAAGGTAGGGAAACATTGAGTGTAAGCTAATAAACAATCAACATTATAGATAGTAGAACATGGTTTGCACTCTATGGAGAGGGTATTTGCTGATGATAGTTAGTATTTATCCGATGAAGCGATATCCAACATCGACGAATCAGATAAACGTTTGACCTTCCACGATTTTCGCATCGCTGTCGGGTCGACCCGTGTCATGTGAGGGAAATTGGGTTGTTAGTTGGAAGCTGACGAAACATCAAACAGAGCTATAGCCCACAGTTTAGTTATGCTGTGCATTACTGTTCCGTCATAATTGCATATCTTTACTATCCTTACCTTACCTTACCACCGACGATGACCCAAAAAGTTAGTCCCATTCACCGAACTCAGGAGGTTGGAAGAATGAGTTAAGCTAGCTGTACGGGGAACCTTGGAGATATGTTTGTTCTCCACAGAGCAGCGATCCGGAGGTCGCTGGTACCTCGCAGGGTGCAACATAACATCTATGTTTGATTAATAAGAGTAAAGTATTGTGATAGTTGAGTAATGAATTCGATCTTGCAAATTTAATTGATTTCAGATTTTGTTTTAATTCATAAAAACAAAAATGAATAATTTCTTAGTTTCTCACAAATACGTTTCCTCAGATATTTACATTTTTTTATATATACAGGAAAGCGATTGGAACGTAAAATAAATCAGAAGAAATAAAGTAAAAAGTAAAACATAAGACTATTAGTGGGATTATACCAATTATCTATACCCACTGATACACAAGAAAACACTAAATTAAAAGGCGCTCGAGGAGAGGGGGAGAGAAACCCGAGGAAGAAGAATATATAATTAATTCAATTAATCAACCTGACAATAGAATGAATAGAATTTTGCAATTTCCACAAAAGCGTAAAGAAGTGGCGATAAAGAAGTAAATTGACCAATTTCATGTTGTCAAAATTAATATTTTTATTCAATAAGATTAATAAATAGATATTTCTTCTTTCCTCTAGTTGGCATATAAACAATGAAGAGGAGTGTATCATAAATTTTCTGAAAGTTTGTGTTTCCTTTTAAAACTTACCGACCACCTCCGTTCTATATTTTCTTTACTGGTCTTATTAAATAATGTATAGATAGGCAACGTTTAAGTGTGACGTAACGTCTAGAGGGGGAGGGGACTCGTACTCGTCTTATTAAATAATATATAGTTGAACAAAAAATATTAATTTTTGTAAGAATTTCTTTCTTATTTTTTCTTTATAATTGCGTGTTTTTATTATAATACGTTTTCTCTTACTGGTTTCCCGTACTCCTCGGTGGAAAAAAATTAAGATCTTATCTGTTCTGTTTTGGACGATTTAGACGATACACTTAAACAGAATGCATGATTCAGTAAACTCTCAATTTTGTTATCGCCTTTGTTGTTTTTTCTATGAAAAAATGGAGGATGTGTTATCTGCAACAAACAAACGAAGTATTTCTTGACGTAAATGATAAGGAGAGAAGTCTGCTAATCACGAGCCCTACGTGCCCACGTGCACTATAAAATTCTACGTGCCCACGTGCCCACGTGCACTACAAAATGTTATGTGCCTAATGTCCCACGTGTCCTTTAAAACTTTACGTGTCTTACGTGCCTTTTACGTGCCTTAACGTGCCTTAACGTGCCTTTCATACGTGCTTTTACGTGCATTTCTTACGTGCCTTTTTGTTTCTTGTAAATAAATCGTAAAAATATTTTTAAATACTTTTAAAACATTTTTAATTGTCATGTTATGAAAAACAAAGATACTTGAAAATAGCGATAAAAATTAAGATTATATTCAACTGATTAAATTATTATTTAAATAGACGAAATTTATCGAAACTTGAAGAAGGCGCGAATTATCGTGGAAATATATGGGGAATACGAAAGAAGTATGCTAAGATAAAAAAATATTTTTTTGAGATTAGTTTATGCATATTATTATTATTATTATTATTATTATTATTATTATTATTATAGCCCTGGTGAGGTCTGGTGTGTAATAGTCTGATAAGTTCGCAAATCACGCTTTTCATGCCGGTTTTTTTGCTATTTTTTTTCTTTTTATTCCATAGCATCGCAAAAACAGAGAATTCACAGCCAAATTTGTTTATTTTCGTCTAATTTCCTGGTTTATTGGTCATTCACTATTAGTGACAGACCTGTTGTGATGAATCAACCAAAAAACGACCGCATGGATATTTTCTCTACCTTAATATACATCAAAACACCATAGATACTACTGTAATATAATAAAAAGCCTTACCACAAAACCCTATTAACGTGTTTTTGAAAAATATCATTCCAATTTTCAAAATAGGGTCGAGTGTGTATTTCGAAACTCTGTCTTTACTTTTATTTTAAACATTTTAGTAGATGGAAACAGAAAGTCTCATATTGTATCCCGCTAATAGTGATGATCAAATTATCAATTTCATTCTTTGTCATGCCAGGACTATTTCCACACTGATTACGTGACATTTGTATTATCGCCTTTTCCAGGAAAGAGGTATGTTGGAATTTTGCGACAGACCACACCAGGGTGCACAATTGCTAGAAAGTGAAAAATCGTTATAAAAACTGATTTTACACTGTGCCCGTAGAATTGACATCAAACCTATGTATAAGGTTGATCAAAATTTTGTAGGTGAAACATTTTGGGTCTGATATTTTAAGGTTTTGCTTTAGTGATGTAATCTGTACCACGGACTACTAGATTCACGGACAGGAAAGTTCAATATCACGGTAAAAAAGGCGAAGACCGATGCTCTCATTTTCGAACAAATTGATGAAATCACTTCATTTCTTCACTAAAGTGAAGTTCATTATGTCTTTTATCTGGCTCAAAAGTAAAAGAAACCAAAATTAGAGCCCTTGGGAGGCATGTCAGTCAGCATATCCGAAATTTTTAATCCATTACATTTATGCGAGAAAAACTTCCAATAGAAACGGTTGGGAGGTGTTTAAAAGTGCAGAGATACATTTTAAACTGCCATAATATGTAATATCAAGTATTTAAACGGACTTAAAACTAATCTTGGTTCCCTGAGATATGTTTTCTGGGCCAAAAATCACCTAAAATAGAGGCGAAATGACTGTTTTGCACAATATATCAAGATGAAGGAGAAAAACTTAGCCAAAACAAAATCCAAAGAATTACACATTTGAAAACTGAATATTACACAAATTTGAGAAAAATAGTTGTTAATGGTCCAATTTTGAGGTCTTTTGGGGTCATAATGGGGATTTCTAAAAACATTTGAATAATATGAGCTGGAAATTTGCAGTTATGCATTATATCGAATTTAGAAACTGAATGTTACACAAATTTGACAAAAGTAATTGTTAATGGCCCAATTTTGGGGTGTTAAGGGGTACAAACGTTGTTCAAAAGGGTCAAAATGTGCCCAATTCTAGAAAAAATAATATTATGAGCTAAACATTTGCAATTATACATTATACATAAGACCTAACAGTTCTAGAACAACTTGTTTGCATGTTTTCCATTCAGCATACAAAATCTGATGGTATAAGCAGACGTATTTCGTGAGGTATGGCTAGTTTAAGAATAAAAACGAACAAAAACTTTTACGATTCTTTAGGGGTATAAAATATTATGGATTTCATCTATCAACAGACGATAAATTTTGTTGCCGTTATACAATTTAGATAATAGACAGGGAAATTTTAATAACAATCTAACCAACCCAGGGATCAACCATTTTTATTGCTCAGTTCGACTTTATAGGTAAGAAGGATCATTTTGAGCGATAGTGTTTTTTTTGTCACGTACCGGAAGTGTCATAAACGGAAATGGTGACGTCATAGGGAAAGTCAACAATTTTTTTTCTCAAATCACATCATATTATATATCAATCGATTCCAAATTTTGTGCTGATTACGAATCAAAATAGAACTATGGTCCGGAAATGAAGTCCAAATTCAGAAAAAGGAATCATGAAAATATGGCAAAATAACAAGAAAATAAAACAAATTTAATTTTTTGTGTGAAAGATATGTTTAATAGATTATTGTATGGATAAAGTTTTAAAATAAATCACACAAATAAAGTTAAAAATACGTCCAGAAAGAATCACTACCAATCTGAGTCGTCTGAGTCATCAGAAGAAGGAAAATCGGAAAGTTTTTCCCAGGAACTACTATCTGTACTATCATTATCTCGATCAGTATCGTCCAAATTTTGAACATTAAGTCGACGGCGTTTATTTGGTGGATCAGACTTTTCGTTTTGTTTAGATACTTTTGGGTTTGATGGACATTGTTCACATGTAAACCATAAAGGAACATAAAAATCATTTTCATCTCGTTTCCAGCCGTATTCAATTGGATCAAGATATTCGATCATGAGATTAATAGAATTTTTCCAGATAAAAGCTTGATGGTGTTTCCTCATAATATCGAGCCTACACGAATTTGGATCCGGTGGTAATTTACTGCTTTGTTTTTTCTTTTGATTTAGATAAAGTCTTTTCTTCAGATGTACTAATGATTCTTCTTTTTTACCTTCATATATAACACATTTTACAAATTCGGTACAATTATTCATAGTATCAATTCCGATTTCTTTTTCTTCTCCGACTTTTTCTAACAGATGATGGTAATCTTTATTCTTAGTAAATCTCTTCCATGGATTAATCTTGCCTCGAAAATGGTAATACGAAGTTGTGTCACAACCGGTCATTGCATGAAACGACGACAAATCAAATGCAAATTTTCCAAGATTTTTAGTCACATGTTGTAGGTCTACAGTGAATCCTGGTTTAAATTCGATATACCATTTTCTATTGTTGTTTAGAGCAGACGCATAGATAGATAAGAAAAATACATCAGAGTCAAAAGATGAAATTATCACTTTGTGATTACAAGTGTTATGACAAGCATCAGCGATTATTCTTGTGTCTGCCTCTTCATGGTTACACTGATGAATAAAACGACATTTTTTATCTTTGTGATTTATAATCCACATTTCGTTCTCAACATTTATCAAAGTATCGTGTTGTAAATTAGCTTTTCCTGACAAGACATAATTACCAAACAATTTCATCAAACATTTCTTCGTTTCATCATTGTTTAAACACGAGTTCCATTGGTTGAGGGTACTTGGCATTTGTTGACCCAACCCTGATATCAAGACACGCGTTGAATTCAATTCCCCTCGATCACATCTCGTGGTGTATTTTGTACTATCTTTTCCAAGATATTTATCTAGAATTAAATGAACAGTAAGAGCGTTTGCTTCTGCAGGAGGAGTCATCTTTTTTATAAGGTCATCAAAATAATCTTGGTAAGTTGGTTTGGGAGGAACTGACCTTATTACCCTACTGGCATCGTATATCCAAATTGCTGACGATGGATAGTACTTAGATACAGCTCCATAATTATCGATTATATAGTTCCGGAATGTAGATTTTGAGCCGCTTCTAAGATTGAAGGTACCTTCTGAAATACTTAGAGGAACAGCTGTTAGTGGATATTCAAATGCCTCATCGAGAGAAATTTTCTGTTCAGCTAATAAACCAAATCCTTGGACATCTTCTTTCAGAGTTTCAACGGGTTTTGATTTGGCCACCTTTTTTTTCATTCCTGTTTGAAGCTTGATTTTTGTTATTTTTGAAAAAAATGACTTTTGTCCATTAACAAATCTTTCATTGACAAAATCAAGATAAATTTGACTTCCAGTGGTATCACTTGAAAGAATATCGGAAATGACTTTCTTGTCAATTTCTTTACCAGTAGTAATTGACCTAGCTGGACCTTCAAAAAAATTAAAATTAAATATTTCTCGAGCACTCTTCTTCAGCATTTCTACGTTTTTAACATGTTTGCGGATTCCATATGGAGTGGATTCACGATGTAGAGATTTTGTTTTAACATGCAAAACTTCTTTCAATTCTTTTTGCATTTCTGCTCCAATATGCCTTGTTCTTAACCATGTGTTAAATGTTGATGTAGATAGACTAATGACCTTCCCAGTTCCTTTAATTTCACCATTTTGTCTTTCACATATATAATCGCCATGAACGCAATTAAATTTTCCACCTTTTATCGAGTTTGTAAAACCACCTTTTTTCAGATCTTGGTAAACATTCGTGTTTTCTCTCTTGTGTTCTGAGAGGAGAAGGTGATGATAAGTATTGTATCGCATGTAGTGTATCCTATCAAAGGCATGAATCATATTCAAAAGTTTTCGTTCACTTTCTAAATGCAGATCAACATCCGACGTTCGTGCGGCGTAAATAAGGGAAAGAAGAAGGCTAACATCTTTTAAGTAAAGCAGTGTCATTTTTGATTGAGTACCGGAGACATTTATAATTTTGTTTATAATCTCTGAGAACTTTGGAAGTATAAGAATTTCAGCTACTTTTGATTCACTTGGGGCTTTCCTTAACTCTAAAAGCTTTTTTAATAGATGCTGATTGAATTCAGAATATTGATTGGTTAACTCTTCTGTTCTCATTTGAATTATGGCATCAAATGATTCTTTCAAAAGTCTGATACCAGAATTGTAATGTTTTCCAGAAAAGGCCTTTTCGGCGGCTACCTCAGATTTCATAATACCGGATGAAGCAAACCATTTACCATATTCAATGCAACCATTTCTTAAATGCAAAATTTTTTGTCCAGTCATTAATTCATGGAAGCCTCCTAAGAATGGTGTAACTGAGGAAAACTTCTCCTTATTTGACCAGATAATGTGAAGTATTTTCGAATAGACAGCTTCATCACAATGTGCAAATATATTCTTTAGTTCAAGTGTTTCTACTGTGTGTAAAAGAAAATGTAAGTATGAATTCAAAACAGCATAATCACTTACTGGTTTTGGTATAGT
>JAUKPT010001702.1:0-14646 GCA_032273505.1 Nanomia bijuga | reverse complement strand
TTTTTTCATAGGAAGTAGAGATGGTGAAAGTTATTTCACAGGTGAAATTGTCAATCTTGAACTTGGATATCTTGAAAAGTCAAAGCCTTTTCCAAATTGTATAAAGAGTCTAATAATGAAAAATCAAATTGTTGATTAACCTATTGTTCACGTATGAATAAGTAAATAGAGCCGGGGTCATTTGGGGGATCTGGTCTAGTCTGTCTGTCGGTCGGTTGACGACGTCGTCGTTATAAATGAACTCGTTAAGGTTCGCGCTTAGTTGTGATTATTCTCGGTAAAATTCTCGGTTTTCGAATGACGTCGAGAAGGTTGCCGAGTTTGGCTCCCCAAAAATGTGTTGCAGATGGGGCCTTTTCACACTACTATAGTCTATTTTTTGCCGTTGCCTGCTCTTAACTTGACTCCACAAGGTCGGATTCCTTCGAAGTAATATTTCTCTGAATCTTTAATCAAAATTCTCGGCCTGTTTTAAAAGAAAGGACAGAGGATCAAAACTCTTTCTGTGCATAACCTTTAAACTTCAGTATCACATTCAGTTTTACCTTCAAAAATTGCAAAAATAGTCAATATTTTTCGGAATCTTTATTTAAATATCTCGGCCAGTTTTTAATATAAAATTCAGAAAATCAAAATTCTTTCTCTGCGGAAGCTTTGATCTTCAGTTTCACATTCAGTTTCACATTAAAAAAATGCAAAAATTTATTATCTTTCGCCGGTGCATGCTTATAATTCAACTCCACATGGTCAGATTTTTTTAAATTAAATTTTTCTAAATCTTTACTTAAATATCTTGGCTTGGTTTCAATGTAAAGACTAGAGACTAAAAACACTTCCTCTGCGGAACCTTTGAACATCAGTTTCATATTCAGTTTAACATTCAAACATTACAAAAATATACCATTTTTCGCCGGTGCCTGCTTATAACTCCTCGTGGTCAGATTTTTTCTGAATTTCTACTTAAATATATCGGTTGGTTTCAATAAAAAATATAGGGAATAAAAACTCTTCCTCTGCAGAATCTTTAGTTTCACATTCAGTTTTACATTAAAAAATTGCAAAAATATACCATTTTTTTTGAAATAGATTTTTCTGAATCTTTACTTAAGTAACTTGGCTTGGTTTCAATGTAGAGATTGGAGAATACAAACTCTTCCTCTGCTTGGCTTGGTTTCAATGTTAATTATCATATTATATGAGGCTTACGGGATCGTTTTAGCAATTCCAATAACCTCTTGTAGCGCTGAGCGTACCTTTTCTGTTTTAAAACGTGTTAAGTCTCTCTGCGTTCAAGTATGACACAAAATAGACTAGAGTCGCTTTTTCTCATGGCAATCGAAAAGAGTATTCTTACTTTAATTGACCGTTCAGAAACGATCAACAGATTGGGTAGGTCTTCAAAAGAACTTACGAAGCTACTTATTAGATAAACAGTATTATTCTATAAAATCTTTTAGGCATTATTGTATATTCTATGTATATTTTGTCCATTTATTCTTTGATTTTTCAAGTTACCTAGGCATACAAAACTTCTACGTCTGGGCATAAAACTTTTGATTAAAAGAAGTATATTTTCATACATGTAACATCTTTTTAATGACTAATCTGTGAGTTACTATATCATTTCATAAGAAAATGCGTTCAAAATTCTTCATTTATAATGCGAATAACTCATTAACTGCGGCAATATCTTTTGATTTCTTTTTATTTTAAAGTGACGAAGTTAAACAAAAAATCCTCTTCTTAAACGACGTTGCGTTACACTAAAATATCACCGCCAACAATGGTCAACTTTTCGGTTTCTTTTCTTTTAACCATTGGGTAGGAAAGTCTAGCCACGACAAAATTCACTTCTAATTGCGTAATGTTTTATTTTAGTTTTGTTTGATACGTTTACACGCAATTATTTGAGTATAATTGCTTAAGTAAACAGTCGCATGTGTGAAAAAAAAATACTTATTTCTCTATATTTTGTTTATTTTTACTTTTGCTTTATTTCATTTCCTATAGAAAGAAAAAAGAATAGACTATCTTAAATATCGATTTTACTAGACTGGTTACGTTTGATTTGAGATATCTTTTACTTGTAAATATATACTTGTTAATTTGTCCTCTGTTCTTCACTATATTGTTCGACCCTTGAATGTTTTTTCTAATTCTTTTTTCTTATGTTGGTGCTTAAAATCGCCGAAATGGCTCTGCCACCCAAACATGGTGGCCGGCGTTTTTTTAAAAAATATATTTGAAAAAGGGCGCCATTTTCATTGGTGGCCCCCACGATAAGACCACACACAGACCGCCACTGTCTCAAAATAAATTCTAGGTAACCATATCAATTAGCATCTTTCTCACAGATCTCTTCAAGAACTCTTCATGCTATCTTGATCACCATAAAAGGCCACTCGAAACATGACTGAAACTCCTTTAAAGGCAATCAGAAATTAATTATAAGTATTAGAATGTAATGTTGTTTCCAGAGAAAATGCATGCAGAAAAAGATTCCAAGCCAGAGAAATAATTGATCATTAGAAATTGGATTTTTATTACTGAAATTTATTCATTAGGAAAACAAGTGAAAATTTTAAGACAGTAATGCTGAAGCACCGTTTTTCACATCAACGTTAGTAATCGCATAAAAATCTTAAATTTCATTTTAATCATAACAAAAGAAAGAGTAGATAGGGAAGAAATTGCAGAAAAACTGAGAGAATAACCATTTTAAAACTTAAGGGGATAATATAGGAACACATTTGACACTTTTGTACCACCAAAATAATGCATAATTTTACATCAGCATATGGTAGCCCTCAAAGAAACTGGGAAAAATAAAGCTGATGAATAGTTTTAACTTGAAAATTTAAATGTCTGTAAGTAGGTATCTTTCTCTTACTAATGAAAAGAAGGGTGTAGATGTTAAGGTAGGGCAAATAGAGTAAGTCCAGCTGTCACTATGTCATTCAAATTTTACAAATTATATATTTTCCATTTTTATTTGTTTTGAATCTTGAAATCTTCTTCATACCTCGCTGTCTCGTAACCAGGCACGTAAATAGCGGGGGGGGGGGGGTGTAAGGGTGTGTGTAACACCCCCTCACCTTTTTGACAAGCGTCGGATATTTACAATTCTTCCGTCGGTTTTCTCGAATAATTATGAATAAAAACAGTGTTAGAAGGAAGAAATGTATTAAAAACACAAATTTTACCATTAGGTCTAATGATCTGGGTTTGTCTAAAGAAAATATGTGCTTATTATAGTCTGCCGGATATTAAGATAATTCCCACTGGTTGAAGCCTGTCGGGTTTATGCAAAAATATCTTTACGAATGTCGGATCACGATGCACAATGCCTCTTGTCGGATCACTGCTGAAGTTTTACACCCACTCACTTTATTAGCCTTATTTACGGCACTGCTCGTAACTCACTGTCAAAACCGAGGGGTAAATAGATAAAAAAAATCATTGAGTAGTAAGCTCGATTATCTGTATGTATATGAATATCAATTTCTGGTCAATAGAATGTTATCTGCCCAAATTTATTTATTTAGATTTATAATTGTATATGATAATAAACAACTAAACTAAACTAAACTTGTCAATTTAAAATCTTTGAAAAAGACTTAGTGAATCTCAAAAAAAAAATCGTATAACATTTAAATCTTTGTCACATTTTTGGTGAGTTATTTGCCCCTCGGTCAAAACATAGATCTAAAAATATCTAAATGCACATTCCTTTTATTGAGGGCAATGGCATAGGCTTTATTCAGTGGGAGAACTTTTGATATTTAGGGGCGCCAAATTTCATCTGAAATGTAAACACCCTAGATATTCTGGGAAAGGAGAGGGGGCTCCAGAACAATCTGCCAACATTGCAGAGTAAATTTTGTCGATAAATAAATTGAATGAAAATAAGAAATAAAAAAATTACACATTAGAGTACACAAACATACCTTGTCTGAGAGGTCTGGTTTTCCACATGATTTTCGTGCTGTTTTTTGTGTGTTTGAGGTCAGCTTGCTGAAGAATCCTCCAGTCGACTTCCTCATTATTTCTTTAAATAAAATAGATAAACAAAGAGTGAAATTCAAATTCAGTTTATAACAAGTACAAAACAAAAAAACAAAAAAACAAGAAACAGGACATTTTAAGATATTGCCACATTGATCCAGATAACATGAAAATATGATTGTTTTAAGAATACCTTATTACACAAATGGAAGGTCTTATATAATTTTTAACAGAATACTGCGATATCGCAGTTATCTAATTTAATTAATGAAAATTTGTAATTTTTCAGTCAAATCCTTATAGACAAAAACTTTAATTCAACATAAATTAACGCCAAACTTTTCAATTCGTATTCATAAATGAACTATGCCGTATTTGGGTAAAATAAAAATGAATAAAACAAGGTTTAGATGATTTCATCATGATTTGTTCAAGATTATTTTGGGAGATTTCTTATTTCATTCTTATCTTATTTCATTTTTCATTTTTATAGGGACTGGGAAGTTACCAATTTCAGAAGATTTTAGTAGGAATTCCAAAAAACGATCAGATTTTAGGAGATTTTAGGAGGAGTTGTCACCCTGTGCAAGGTCACAAAATGTGACTAAGTCAGATAGACAAAGTAAGGATTTATTTCGTCACAATCGACAGAAATTAACTTCATGATAGACGATTGAAGTCATAACAGTGATTTTGTTAACAATCCCGACAATAAATGCAGCATGTAATCAGAAAAATGCAATTTCCACTTCATGACACAAAATTTAGTCATGTTTAAAAGGAAGTGGTAATATTAAAACAAATTATGAAGAAAGTTTTGGCTATCAAGTTAAAAAATATATATATTGACACCACAGAGTTTTTTAGACCATAACTTCACAAATAACCACACCCAAATCTTTTTCTTTATTTACACAATATATTGAAACCAACAACATTAAAATGACAACCATTATACTGCTATAACGATTGGCAGGTAAGTTAATAACTTGAAAATTTTATACGAAAAATACAAAATGAACTGATCATTCTACCATGCAAGAAAAGTACCAGAATAATTCTAAACAGTTAATTTGTTTCTCTCATATCCTCAAAAAACAACAAACATGATTGAAATAAACTCCTTGCTTGTTCATAATTTGAAACGCATTTGAATGTTTGAATTGCAAGGACACCTTAGTGATGAGATAATGATGAATCAGCGTATGTTAGAATGGCATGCATATATATGCTGCATTAAGCAGAGATACTTAAAATTTATCCAACATCGATATTTAAAGTTAACCATTATTGCCAGGAAGAACAAACAAATTTGCAAACAGATTATGTGAATCTGACGATGATTAATTTTGTAATCGAAATGCATCAATTGTAATGATAAAAAATAATTTTAGTCTTTTTTATTTTTAAAAAATAGTTTTAGTTATTAAAATAGCCTTAGTTATCAAACTTAAAATCATACGTGTTAAGGTTGATAAAAAAGCTTATTATAATCCATAAATGGATTAGACTATAATTTGAAAGCAAAATTTGACTAAAAGATTTTTTTTTTCATTTTTAAATTCAGCCAGTCATTTTCGTCTGGAAAAAGCTATCTAATATCATGCAAATAAAATTTCATTTACATTGATTTTTACAATTGGGCATTCAAAGGAAAAACAAACAAAATCATACAAAAAAATCAATTAAATTAAATTGCACATTTCAATGTCCAGAACTAAAAATGGCTTCTGAATTATTTATAAAAAATATAAGGCAGATTATTTCCTCAAATCTAATGTGCAAAACCAACAGGACAGATGCGTTTCGAAAAAATACACAATTAAAATAATTTTCCAAAAAATTGAAGAAGAAAGGAATCTTTAGGAAATAGAGGTACCCCACGATGAAATCGGATGAAATCTGACAGATGAGTTTACACGAAACAATCAAGAAAAGAGATATAGATTTAACAAAACAGAATAAATTATTGATTAATACACAGTTGACTCCAATACGAAAATCTTTTTTGATTCTACATGATAGGTTATACTCATGAAATGTAAAATTTTAGGAGAAAAAGTAGCACTGAATTAAGAAACTTCAAAAACACTTTGATACACCACTTCTACACCTACTACACCACTTTGATCTAAATTCTGAACTTGAAGTTCTCCTTGGTTCTCCTAGACCTGCTCAAAAGTTTACAAGAATATCACCGACAAAATCATTTTGATCAAAATATTTTTCTAAAATTTTTACGAAAACAACAAATTTTATTGAGAATTTCAAACCTATGATTTCCAATAAAATAACCACAACACGTTATGAATTAATAATTGTTAAACGGATCTTATTCTTAACAAAACAAAAAGCTCGCTGCTTGAGTGAGACAGACACGACAAAACAAACAGGCATTTTAATTTTTATGAAGAAGAACATGCCATTATTTCAGACAAAATATTTTTCAAATTTGGAATTAATTTATTTTCATTTTCTGTGCACATTATGAGGAAATAAGAAGAGAAATTTCATATTCACATATTATAATAAAAAAATATTTGTTTTTAAATTCACTTTCCAAAGCAATATATCAACAATTTGTCGAGATTGCCTTGTTTTTGTTTTTGTTTTATATTTTAATTTTCAGTGATGGCTAATTAATGGTCCGTAAAAAGTGGTCAGAGGTCACCCAAAGATTTTAGGTCCCCCCAAAGATTTAGTTCCCCCAGCTTGGAGAGCAGTGCTGCTTCCCCCACTAAAAAAAATAGATATACTTCTAATATACCAAGGGGAACTCGATCTTTCTCACCTCCTCACTCCCTGGAAAATATAGGCAGTGGCATAGCTAGAACAAAATTAGTGGGGAGTGTAAAATGTAAAAAATAACGACAGCAAAAATTTGCCACCCAGATCGTCTAAAACAGCCATTTCAGTCATTTTAAATGGGATCTGAGCCTGAAAACAAACTATTTTTTCAATTATTTGATTGGTAATTTGAATTTGAGCTAGGGCTACCGACTAAAGTGGATTCGAAAAATTTTACAGACAATTTTAAAAAATTGATACACCGTTCGAATTGACACAAACTAAAAATTCGAAACATTACGCAAAAGAGATTTAAACAAAAAATGGTTGCACTTTAATATTCTCCTAATTGTAAACAAAACAAATCGAAACCCAGCACTATATAGAGTTGGATAGAGAAGGGCATCAGAGGATATAACAAATATCACAAACATACGACTGAGTAGGGAAAAAGAGGACATCATTAAGGATAAGTTCCAAAACCTACTTTGTTTCCGTCTATTTTCTTGCATTTCCAACACAATTTGTATCACCATGCACAGTCAAGTATTAAGCTTTCAAAGAACTTTTCATATAAAAATTTCTTTCAATTGAGCTTTGTCATATCTAAGATGTATGACTTAGATGAATTATGCATAAAAAAAGAGAAATTTGTAAATAGCTACATTATTTACAACATTAAACGTTAAAAGAACAATTCAAGTCTGCAGACACAGAATAAAAATAATGCTCTATCAGTCTGACCAAATTCATTTTGAGAAATAAATCTAGAAAGAGAATATAATGAAGCCAATTCAACGTAACATATTAAAGAAGAGAAGAAAAATGATGCATCTTTCTGGCTAAAAGTATAATCATTTTAAAGAAAGTTATGGTTTTGAAGCAAAGTTTTTGAAACCTTTTCGAGACCCATTTCAAGTGATATAAAGTTGCTGGGATCAGGGTGAAGAAACATGTTTCTTAAAATTACGGCCCACACATGTTTATGTTTGGACAGTTATTGACTTAATACAGCCATTTTGAGGTATTAAAATTCCAGAGTATTTAAGAATGGCGAGAAAAATTACCAAAATTCCAGAGTTTTCCAGAGTTCTGAACCCTGATAATTCGTTAAAATTTCTAATTAGAACTAAATATTTGATTTTGTCTTCATAAAAAACTTCTTTAAATTTCAATTGGATAAAGTCTTAATTATAAATAAATAGACATTTAAAATAAAAACAGCAATTAATTTCGACTTGATTTTACTGTAACTCAAATGCAAAGAAAATTGAAAATTGAAAATTGAAAATTGGGGTATCATAAGTTGAAAAAATAGCTATAGAAAAAGAGTCTGCTCAGATGATTACATACATGTGGGCTATGTATGTAAAAAGGGCCTTTACAACTATTTTTCCTATCTCACTGGTCATAGACTCCCTGGTCATAAGAAACAATAGCACTTAGGCATTTTTATTAGTTGAATAAAAAAACGTATTAAATTAAAATTATCAAGATAATTATATAACATAATGTAAAATTGTACCTCTCATTCGCATTGTTATTCATAAAAATAAAATCAAGAAATACAATCGAATTAACATGAAACATTTCAATACAGAGTTCTTCAAAAAATATTGCTACAGAAATGCAAAATTTTGATAAGACAACTTATTAATACTGATTTGAGATATCATTACAATATGAGATTACTTGTTTGTATCTCCATAATATTATGGAGAATCTATTTGTTTCTATGCCACCTACGGAAGTATCTAAAAGGACCATTCATGTAGAAACTCAATGGAATAATTACCTATGTGTCATATTGTGGTATATCAAGAGCTTTATGTTTGTTCTTCGCAATGTATAAGTTGCATTTACTCAATTTCTTGTATGAAGACAAATGAAGTTTAGTAATGGTATTTTGTCAGCAGAAATGTGAAGAAAGAAAAATCAGTTCTGGTCTCGAGTTTCTAAGAAACAAGACAAAGAAGATGATGGAACTTTCAAAGACACAAGTTGCTGAATTCAGATGCCAGTGGAATCTATTGAAATCTGAAGCACCTTCAAAAATTGAAAGGTGACAGTAAAAAATTGAAATAAGGACTAACCAGATCACCATAATGTTAGTTGTGTTGTCCAAAAATAGTACCAAAATAGTTTTAAAACATGCCTCCTTGTCAAATATTTCTAAAAGCTTACATCAATGATGCAACGAAATAATTGCGAAATTACTGAAGTAATCATCTCCAAACTTAGTCTTATATTGAGTATTGATTGGTTGCAGATTACATCATGAAGATTCTAATTGATTTTCAACCAGTCAATGGTCTAATCTAAATTAGACAAACTTTTGATATGATCCCTAAGGGATTGTCTACAAATTGTGGTAAAATTTGCCGTTTGATTGGTTTAAAGTAGCATCATCAAGAATCTTATTGGTTCACTAAAAAATATTTTCATCATTTTGAGTATCAACAACAAAACATCAGATGATGACATTTTGAAGTGAACCAATCAAAATCATCATGACATAATTTTCAACCAATCCAATGGAAAAAATATGCTTCAAATTCAAACACCTAACCCAAATACCAATTTCACAAAGCAGTTCGTTGCTTTTGTGAAAATAAAATCAGCCAATGAAAAGAAAACAAATGCAAAATTGACCTGTATTATAATTCCTCTCCTAAGACAAGAAAATGAAACCTCTTATTATGAGAGGAAATTTAATCCACAGAGAAAATAATAAATTATTGATCACTGGAATAACAAACCAACACCTTAATCTTCTCTTAATCCAGGATCACACTACAATTGAATGTGGGGTTTGCGAAGAAGTGAATGGAATTTGTTGGTAGTCTGTTATTGAGATTACTTTCATCTTTTGAAAGGAAGATCACGTGGGTCAGAATGACCTAACTGATAAGAGAAAGATTTTGATAACTTTCACCTGTTTGGGATGTGGTCTGATTACTTTATTACACAGACAATAATTTCTAATAACTAGGATTATGTTTGCATTTGTATTGAAGTTTGATGAGAAATTGACAATTTAGAAAATCATCTGTCATGAGGGAAAGTTATACTTTCTCAAATGATGAAAATAATTTTTCCCAAAAATAATATTTTGATCAGTTATGACATTAAAAAGCAATAAAATTCAATTTTCAGTAAAAAGCAGCTTTTTAAAATCAATGATTTTTTAAACAACCACTTAAAAAAAATCGAAGCAAAAAAGATAAAAAAATTACCTTATTATAACTCAGGACAAAACTGAGATGATATAATTGTAACATTATGATCTTTAAACTATTTAACATTTAACTATTTAACTATCTAACATCAAAGATGAACCCACATGAAATTTGATCAACACCACTGACACACACACACACAATCTGATCCAGTTCAAAAAGAATCACAACCCATAAAAATACATTGAAACACAACCTATTTGATATTTCCTAATTAGCTGCACATCGAAATACACATTTATTGCATAAGAACTATCCACAGGTTCCGATAAAATAAACCCAGCATGGTTTATATACATCTCATTTGTACAGTAAATCTGTAATAATTGGTGGTGAAAGGATTAACAAAGGGTGATAAAAACTTTCTATTTTAAAAGATGCTGAGTTTAAAATGAACACTAATACTTTAATCATTAGGCCCATTGTCAACAATGGCATTATCGAACGCAGTCCCTGATGGATTACTTGTATGAATAAGGAAGAAATTTTTAAGAGTTTAAATAATCAACTAAACATCAGATCAGAAAATGTTTAACCTCTATAAAATATATGAAAAAAAATTATGTCAATCTAATCAAAATAGTTCTAGAGAAAAAACCTAAATTAAGCCAAAAAAAAAATGATTATGAGTTAGAGTCTCTCCCCACATAACTAAAAAAGTAGCCACATTCATCCTTTTTATCAGTATTTCACTGCTTATGTGTTTTTTTCCTCTTTTTCCCCAAAAAACAATTATGAATGATTTGTAAAAATATATATTTGCCTTCATTTATTAAATCGAAAGAAATCGACTTTCAAATCTCTGACTTTCATGGATTAAGTTGACGAAAAACATTGGTGGCAAACGATTTATGCCGAAACCAAAAATAAAAAATAAAAAATAAAACAATAAACATTTTATTAGATATACAATATTTATCTTCATATATTTTGTCAAACATTATATTTTATCATACAAAACAAATAGTATTTTCTTTTTTGGCCTTACTTCTGATTTTTCCTAGATCTAGATGAAGAATTCAATCAAAAGAAAAAAATATTTCTGTCAGAACAATCTTGTAGCAAGATAAATTTTACCTTAAAAACTGAAAAAAAATCAATTCTACAAAATTCATACACGCTTAATTTAAAAAATGAAGAATAGAAAAATTAAGTAAATCTTCTTACAAAACTAAAAAATTTGACCTCTAAAGGCAAATGACATCAGACATGCAGTTTCATTTGGAGACTACAGAGCAAATCATTATTTCTAACAAAGATTTGTACAGGCATTTTAATGATTCCTTTCTGAAATCAAGTAGCTCATTTTAAAGATAAAAGATGATTTTTTTTTTAAATTATGTATAGATGTATATAAAAAAGGTTATGTGACAAAAAAAAATAACTTCAAATTAAACATTGAATTCATTAATTCAATTTTCTTAATCATCGTGTTTACTATTCATCTATCAAACCTTTTATTGCATTAATTCAATTTTGAGGTAATTGTTTTAATACAGAAGAAGTAAAATAGTAAGATCAATTAATAGATCAATGCATATGTTTAAGTGTCAATTTGATATTAAATAGGCAACATACAAAATAATATCAATTTTAAACAAAAATGAAATGAATTGAATTGACTTGAATGTTCAGATTTCTTTTATTCTGATGTCATTGTTATCTGAAATGTAGAGAAGCCTCCATCTAATGGGTAATCTTTATATGACGAAAAGTCAGCTTAAGGTTATACCATATACAACTTAGGCTACTGCTGGAGGAAGGTTTATAGGGAAGTCCCCAGGACACTGAACACCAGAAAAAAAGCTATCTGAACGAATACAAAATAAAACAAGACGCTATGTAATAAATATGTGATGAGTAAACATAAAATAAAAATTAGATTCAACTACTACAAAGTTGATAGAAATGCCAGGCAACAGCATGGATGATGGTGTGAAATAGTAAAACCAATCCAAACAAGTTTTCGTGGACAAGCAAAGACTGAGTGTCTCATAAAATTTACAGGCCTGCTAACACATGAACTAAACAATGATAAAAAATATTAGACAAAATCAGCCAGAAAAAGAATACAAACAAACAAATTTCATTTAACAGATTCGAATGGCATCAAAAGATCCAAATTTTTGATTTCCAGTCAAATGGACTCAATTGCAACTTGACAGTTTTGTCCATATTATAAGAACATGTTGTAAATGTTAACATGAAAATATCCTTAAGCGCGTCAACAACAACTGCAACAAACTATTGATTCTCACAACAACTTCTAGAAATTAAATCAATACGTAAAAATAACAAAAATAATTTTGACATACAATGAACGTTGGTTGCTTGGCAAAAAGTTGTACATTAACGCTGAGTCATCACTTTCCATCATGCCAGTGCCAAGTCATTTCAATACCTTTCACTAATAAACAATTGGCTGAGAACTGATTGGCAAAGAGACAGTGAGAAATCAAAATTAAAGGTAATAAGTAATTTGATTATTTACCAAAATAGGAATAAAGACTAAAATATAGATATCATCATCATTTGGTACAAATTTGTAATGAATGATTTCTATTATTATACCCACTAACATCTATCAGGATTAAATTGGTAACCTAGTCAAGCTAATAATAATCAATATTCTCATGGCAAAAATTGTCTTGTAATTGCATAACTGAACAGATGTAAAATGAAGAAAAATATTTTACACAGAAGTGAGTATATGGATAATCCAGAAAAAACAATTATTATCAATATGAAGCATGATGTAGCTTTCTTAGATATTGTCTACAAATTATTGGTAACTTCACCAAAACAATAGCATATCTAACTTCACTGATCAGATCCATGATTAAAGAGCGTTCAATTATTACTTGATATGGTAAGTAGGTTTTGTTTACGATTGGTTACGTATGGTAACTAATTCTTTTACTCTAATTATTACTTAACCAATATCATAAAAATAAGGCATAGTTATGAAGAATTTAGAAATTAAACTTGCTACTTGGGAGGGTCGTTAATTGAATGGCTTCTTCCGTTACTGATGATATCAATTTGTTAAAAGGTTACGTAACATAAAGGGAGGTGAATAGCCTCAAGTTACGTTTGGTTACATATGGTAGGTAGGTTGTTCAAAACCGGCTTTTTTGGGGTTACATTATACTTGAACATTTTTGTGTATAAAGGCGTAGGTGAAATGCCCTCTAGGTGAATGAGATAAAGAAAAAAGAAATTTGGAAACTAATTTAGAATGAACAGGCCATATAGAGGAGTTATACGGTAACTGCTCGAAGTGTATATGTATATTAAGTCCAGATTCGGGAAGCTAAGATTTTTTTTAAATAATAATAATGATTAAAATAATAATAATAAAAATAATTAATAATAATTGGTTGAATGAAATCATATGTACATCTGAGGCCTATATCGACAAACTTTTTCTAATACACAACATACATCAAAAAACAATTGTAATGTCCTATGTCATTATACCCCCCTCCCTATCCATCTCTTATCAAATTAAATTTATAGCAACCAGTCACACCCTTTCCCTTCGAAATTATTGTCTTCACGCCTGTGGGATACTGGTCACTTCGTACAAACTGCATCCTGCACTATTTTGCATATTTGCATCTGCATCTATCGAAACCCGAGACATCCTTATACTTTGATATTGAACTTTAGTCCGCATGGGATTGTTGATCTAAATAAGGTAAAATCTTTTCTTGTTATCAGAACAATCATGATGACCTGATAAATGTTCAAACATAAGCAGGAAAACAACAATCAGGCTGAAGATAGCAAGATTACGAGTTTTCAAATCTGTCCGACGAATCCAGGTATTTCCGAATGGCTGTTCTTCTCGCCATAAGCAGAAACTATTCCGTTTTCCTAGATTTTCAAAATCTATGCAATTCGTTATTCTTTTCAAATAATCACCACCAACATGGTGGATTTAGTAGTGAGATGAATGGCATAAATATGTATAAATATTACTTGAATATTTTGATAGACTGTATTGTATGTCCATTGAGTGGTCAGTTGGTACAAAACACAACAAGGCGACACTTAATTCAAGACCTTGATAAGCGCAACAAGACCATAATATTGGACTACTTAATCATATGTGACCTTGTTTTTCTAAGTATGTATTTCTTGGTTTTAAACCTGTCAAAATATTTCCAGATGTTTTTGCAGACAGGGATTAAGAAACATCCTTAATCGACCGAATGTCATCTGGAAAACAACAAGACAATCATACATCATCATGTCTTCATATTTTTGAACACTGATAACGAATTTGAATTCATTTCTCCTGTTGACGTGTACCCAGACTGGAACACCGCGAAACAGAAAAACCTTGAAAACACGAGAAAAAAAAAAGCAAAAATCAAGCATCAAGATATGAGAAAAATCTCCCAGATTATAGATGCTATGAGCACGAAATCAAACAAACTACCATATAACGACTGACTTAACTTAAAGTACAATATACCCATATTGAATTTGAATTTTCCTGTTGACATGTATCCAGGGGTTCATACAGCCATTAAATTAGGGCCGTGAAACGGACTTAAAAAACAACAATATTGAATTGAGTATCTAAACTCAATCTTCTTTCGTAGCT
>JAUKPT010001701.1:0-14646 GCA_032273505.1 Nanomia bijuga | reverse complement strand
AAAATACGGCCCAGTTATTATGCAAAATAAAAGAATATCTTTTTTCAATAGTTTGTTACTCGATCGGGAAACTACTTATAAATCAAGTAACTGTTTCCCGATTAGGAAACTGGCCTGGACTGACTATAGCTGTTCTCTGAAATCCACGCTTACTTTATCGAATGTTGAGCCGCCTCGTCATATTCTTAGAGCTTGCAGCTTCAATTTATCATAGTTATAGTTCTATGTTCAAAAATTAATTTTGATAATAAAACAGCCTTATCTTCTAATGCATGGACTTTAGGCTTTAAAGTACACAAGACTTAAGTGGTGATATAAAATGAAAGTTAAACCGAAAAAATGCATTTTTCCCAATATTCATATAACTGGCTGAAGTTCTCCTTTCTTGCAATTAAAGATCTTAAACCTGAACTTAACCTTTAACCTTGGACTTAAATCGTGCAAGGATTTATCCTTGTTCTGATCAGTTTTATGTCGCCAACTATGCACGTCGTCGGACGTCATTGTCCGACGTCAAATGATGTCATTGTAGTTTAGATGTCATTATGTTGTTACTTTATAACGTTAGTTTATAAATTTATCCAATCAGTCCTTAGATGCTATAATAAGCGAAGTACAGACAAATCATTGTTGCATTTACTTTTCTGATTATTCGAAAAAATGCATTTTTTCGGTTTAACTTTCATTTTATACTGATTAAAAATGTCAGATGGTTCTGGATTTTAGTGGAGATAAGGCTGTTTTAAGGAATAATTTTACGTTTTTTCACCAAAACAGCCGTAAGTCCAAAACTGAAAATACCTATTTTCCTATTGAGACTGAAAAACTGTGTCGATGTATTATAATGCTTTGACGCATGATTAATACGCAAAAAATTGCATTAACTCTAAATTTATCTCAAAATGCAGTTTTTAGAGTTAAGGCTGATTCGCGTAACTCTTGGAAAACAATGCAATGTTATCTTACCTGATATTTTTCACTGTTGCGAATGTCCATGGGAGGTTTCAAGTCCTTATCGTGTGGATTAAAGCGTTCTCTTTCTTCAACAGAAAGCTCGTAATTCCTGAAATAAAGAAGAACGCATTATTTCAACTGCCACTTGAGACGGATTTAAGATAAGAAAAATGCATAACATCAATTCGTTTCGATGATAGATTGACCCGTTTTCTTAAAAAAGTTTTTGCGCAACATATCTTCAGCATCACTCAACACCCTTCATTCCGATATAACTTAACGGGTTACTTCAAACAGAACGGAAAGTATTGAAAACTATAAGACATCGACTGGACTCCCAGTAGGATGTGATGTCAATTTATCAACTTAGTAGTTGAGATATCTTGTATCAAACAATTGTTGCTAGGCATACTACTGAGTTTTCAAAATGGCGCAATTAACAAGCTATTGATTTCCCTAATTCTAAAGTTCATCACCGTGATATTCGTAATGCATGTAAGGAATATTTATGAATTAATTAAGGTAATAGCATAATTTCATTATCTTTATTCTAAAAGATTACTTCTTCTTCATTAAGCATACCCTCAATCTATTTTGCTTTTCTCTTTCAATTCCAATTCATTATGCTTATGGAGAAAGAATTAATCTTACTTAATCAATGCCTATATGTTTGTTGCCAGCCATTGGGTATATCAAATATAGTGATATCCCAATGGCTTTGTACTTGTATTTTGTCAATGTTTGTAACTGAAACTTTTACAAAGAAAAAGAAAAAAAAAAGAAAAGCTGATTTTTTCCGTCTATAGACGGGGATGAAGAGAGGGAAGGGATATTGTTTGGAGCGACAGGAGAGCACAAACCAAGATTGGTAATGGGTAAAATCAAATTTCAATCAAACAGATGGTCAATGTTGATACCAATATGTCCTTATCATCATACTTAAAACGATTTATATAGCAATCCTGTAAAAAGTAATTTGACAATATAACCTATATTTTATATAAGAATATTTCAGTCTCATTTTCGTTGTTAAGAAGCAAAGAGAATTTGACCTAACCTAATGAAATCATTTTTTTCAAACACACGGTCGTTACCCATAGCTCGACTTAACGAAATTATACAGCAAGAGATAGACAACCCACCCCACACCCACGCACAGAAAGAACATTGCCATCAAAATTATTCATCCAAGAAGTAAGAGAAGATTAAGAAATGTAAAACGTCACGCTTGGATTGTTCGGATAACAAGAAAAATGTCGCTACTTCCAAGAACTTGTTCAAACAAAGAAAATCAATCGCTTGCAAAGAAAATAATACTGTGAACTATTGCATCAACAAAAATATAGTTTCCAGGAAAGCGTACTCCAATGAATTCAACTTAAATCAGGCATAGTTCACACGATATGGCTTCCAAAAGCAACCAAAGAGAGTTTGGACAGTAGTCAAGTGTTTCAATTGTTTTAAAAAAATGTACAAAGCAATTAAGAACCAACGAAAGTATTTATGACGTTCGCTCTATAGAATCGTACTATCCGCCATGGCTTAACCACCCCTACTACCTTCAAGTCAGTTTAACAAAGTTGGTAATGAACTGAATTGAACTGTTCAGATTGTATATTTTTGATAAATTGATAACATTGCGGATAGAAAACGAATTAAAAAGTCCAACGTACCTTCTATCCATGTGTTGGGGGAACATCATATGCCCATCAGGTCCACGATCAGATGGTTTCGGCGAACCTTCCATACCAGGATGAATGGAGCCTTGGATCACGCTCGTTCGTACAACTGGGCTCGAAGAGGACGGTTTTCGCGGGAGCGACGTTTCAGCGGGTCCACGAACTTTCGCGATATCTTGAGCCGTTCCGATCGGTATTTGTTTCGTTTTCTCGACGCGAACTTTACGAGGACGGCCTCGGTTTTCAGCAGGACTCGGAATGAGACGGTTGTCACTCGTTAACGTGTAACGACCCATCTGAGATTGTTCTTTATCTAAAGCGAGAAATAAAATTGAGTATGTAAGATAAGTCGATTTAAACGGGAATTCAATAATTAACTTGAGAGCGAAAATTAACGCTGGGATAAAAAATACCGGCAAATAATAGGCCGATAAGTTATGGGCTTATACCCAACAGGCAAATAAGAAAGCAATTAAGACAAGCAGATGAGACTTCAAACCAAGAGACCTTTCCTTTTCTTAACGTCTCCTCTTTACTCATGAGAATGTCGCGTCCTCTATTCCAGCCACAGAAGTTACACTGATCACTAAGCGGATATTTAACACCAACTTATACGAATTCCTTAGTTACGTCCCATCTAAACACACCTAATAATACCACACAGACACAGAAAAAGTATGAACTCGAATATCTGTCAAAAAAGATTTCAAAGTCTTAAAAAAATTTAGATGTCTTAATAGTTCAAGCTTTTTCTCCAAGCAAACAAGTCAATGGGATAATATGCCTACACGTAGAAAAACAAAATCGTACGCAGGGGGTGGTCACTAATTTCGGGGATTGCCGTGTCAATTTCCAATGAAAAGTAAGGGATTTTCCTGGCACTTCTGGCTTTCTAGCACTTCCATGGAGAAAATTTATTTAATGCAAAAAAATAATAGTAGAAATAAAGTTCTTTTACAAGGGAAGATTACATCATACTTTTTAATCTAAAGAATAAATAAAAAAATGGAAAATGTCTCGACTTGCAAATCACGTGAACGTAACGAAGCCTTGATAGCGTCAATATACAATCCTCGATGGCGAGTGTAGCTTGTTGCTTAGTAACAACAAGTGAACGACAAACCAACACGTGACTAGACCACACAACCACTGACACTCTTAACGATAATAAGACAGAAAACAAAGCAAGTGACTCCAAACGGAGCAGACTTGAGCTTTTTATAACTCACCAAGAGATTGTCACAAAAATATGGCTAGTCTGAGGATTTCATTGGACGAAAATAACAACAAGTAGCTAATTGGCTACTTCTAATAAACTTGATTTAATTTCGAACAAATCATAAGAATATTTTTATTAAAATTGCGACTAATTGTCGAAAGTTAAACACTTACCTCCATTGGGTGAAACATAGTCCAGTGGTAGTTCGCCTCTAGAAGGTGGCATCAAAGGATTTGGAGCTGGTGCAATGGGGACCGGTTGCAATGCCCGTTTCCCCAGATTTTTCGGATTTTTCGGATCACTTATGCAAGACGAATTAAGAGATTGAAGATTACTGTACGAAGTGTATGTCTTGGAAACAGGTATACGAAAGTTAGATGAAACTGAAGAATTATTGTAATAGTCTGAAGTTGGTAACGAAGAGTTCGTATCGTTCACGACTTCCGGAAACCACGTATGAGTGCCGATCTGTACTCGTTCTTCGAGTGAAGTCGTCGGCGGATTAATACGTAAACTCGTCGCCTGTATTTTATTTTTTTCGTTCGGATCCCCGCGATTCGTCGTGAATGGAGAACTTGACGGAGGTTTATCACTACCCCCATCATTGGATTTGTTACTGAGCTCATCACCAGGTTTACTGCCCGGCCTCGGGATGAGCCCTTCCCCACCGGAACTACCGGGTGGTAGGAACATTTTATTATTAGACGAAAGGTTCGCTGTAGCTAAAGGATCTGCAGATTTCACAGTATCTGCTAAAAGTCTTTGTTCGAGAAGTGAAGGTTGTTTTAAAGGATGGTCTCGAAGGCCTTGAGGTCCTCCTTGGTTGAACGAGTTGTGTGGAAGATAAACGTTGTTGCCGATCGTCGTACTGGCCGGAGATTCGGTCGATTTCGTCGGCTGCGTGTGTGCAAGTAAGCGTTGTTCGAGAAGAGATTGTTTCGGGAATTCCCGAGGTCCGGCTTCGAACGGAAGAATCATTTTAGAATCGGAAGTAGGTGGAGCCATCAGACCACTCGGGTGTGATTTCGAATCGATACTTGAGGAGAGAGGTAGATCTTGAAGTGCCATTTTATTTGGCATATTAGGTAGGGAAGAAGGAACTTTATTTTGAAAGGTGTTCATAGTTAAAGCAGCATTCGATACTTTGTTACCCAACTCTTTGTATAATAAACTTTTCTCAAAAGTCCTTGGTGTGAGTGCGTGAGGCTGTTGACCCAGAATGCTTTGCTCAAGCATGTTTTGTATGAGAGGGTTGATATACCCGGTGATATTATAGTTCTGTAAGTTAGGTTTCGTCGTTTTCGGATCACGTTCCTCTTGCGGATAGGTTTTGTGACATCCGGTGAGTGCATTTTCCGGCGAAATCGACCGTTCATCGTCCGAACAAGCGACATAATCTAACGGTGCTCGCATAAAATCACTTCCCTTAAGTATATCTAACGGTAATCGCGTTTCGAGAGAAGTCGCGACAGGTAGCGATGTTTCGCTGCGACTTATTTCAACAGAAGGTTTCGCAGCTAATGTCTCTTTTATGGGTTCAGACGATAAAGAGTTCTCAGTTTTAGATTGTGAAGCAGTGATAGTGTTCATACTTGATACCGGAGGGTGTTTAGAGAGTGCATCTGTAAGACTTTCATTTATTTTTTGAGGGTTTAAGCTCGTAAGTGTAGGACTGTACTGGTGAAAGGTTTGCGTCGGAGCGAACAGCTCGTTTAAACTGTTCATGTGATCCTCGTGGATTATTGTGCGACTCGTGCCTTTCGGGTGATCGTTCGATTCATCACCAATTCCAGCATTCTCTTCATTCGGAGATGGATCGACTTTGATTGTTGGTATGGTACTAGAGGAATCTTTCGATGTGGGCGGGGCACTTGACACAGGTGACGGCTGAGCGCTGTCTTTATCGTTTTTCCATTGATAGTTATTGTTGTTATTGTTATTGTTATTATTCGAAACAGGTAACGAATCAGATTCAACGTCAACAAGGGTTTCAGTTGTCGGTCCGTCACCACTACCAGCCTCGTTTTCGTTGTTCGTTTTCGTTTCACCGGATTCTTCGTCGGACTTCTCTTCCTTTTTAATCGAGTCGTTTTTGTTTTTTGTCGTACCAGCACCAGCAGTAGCAGCAGCAGAAGCGGCCGTAGAATTTTCATCAGGCGCTGTCGTTTCATCCGTCCCACAATCCATGTCTTCTTGTTTGATCTCGTCGACTTCAGTTTTCTGTTTCATGTTGGCGAGGACCGCTTGCACCTTCTCTGCTTCCAGTTTAAGACGATCAATTTGTTTTTCGTTTTCTGTCAGTTCTTCGCGTTTCTCATCGTCTCCCTCTCCATCACTCTGGCTACCATTCTGTTCTTCCACGTGGGTGTTCTTCTCTTCACAATCACCGTCTTTACTTTCTTCGTCAGCTTTCTCGTCGATAACGAAATTGTCGTCGCCACTATCAGATTCGTCGCGACTATTGTCGCTTTTGTTTTCCTAAAAGAAGAAAATAGAGGAATAAATGAAAGTGAAAAAAGTGAAAAATCTTCAAACGTGTTTACTGATCACTACTATCTTCCCGCCTGCTCCTTTAAATATTTATTTTAAACAATATCATTTTTCTGTGTCAGTAGAAATCAAATGATAATAAGAAAATTTTTTATTAAACTACATCTGGAATAATATGAATAGAATGAATATTTTTTACGAGATTCATGAAAATAATCTAGCCAGTAAAGCGAGAACAAAAGTAACAGAATTTTTTTAAGTGCTATTGTTTGAAAGATCAATTAACAACTCCCTTGACGGACTCCTCTTGACTGGCAAAATGTTAGTTTTTATGGAAAAAAATACGATCTGCACCTGGCTTCGAATTGATACGAGAAATCACAAGATAAGTAAACAATAAAAATATATATGAAAAATAGATAAATAAATTCACGAGTTAACGTATGGGAACATTCCTTGAAAAGACAAGAGACGGAATAATTTACTTTACTCATGAATTAATGTCTTCTTCAGAAATTAAAGTTCTCATGGAACCATGCGAGTTTTTAAAATCCACGAAACACCGTTCTCACGATCCTAAAACATTTTTCCTATACGAAAGCTTACACAAGGCGCGCGTTCCACGAAAACTCTCACTGAGTTTCAACTACGTTCCCACCTATAGAAATTTCGCCAAAAAGAGAGATAAAAAATCAATAAATAAATAAAAGGAAATTTTTTGTAAAGATTTAAAAAAACAGAAGAAGTCAGATCAACAATTTCAACCCATGATGAAAATAAATAAAAAAAATGTTAAAATTTAAAAAGACATTTTGACACGATCTAGAGGTTAAATATAGAACTTTTATTCGTTAGAGGCGGTGACACCACACAGTTGTGTTTTTAGCAAAATTCTTTGCCATTCACTTCCTTATATTATGAAAAAAGAGAAAAAGAATGAATAAGACAAAATTAAAAGTTTTTAAAACGATGTTAGACAAAACAGCTTTCACACAGATCAAACCGTTCGCCTTCACAAAAGAAAGTTGTCCATTCGATTTAAAAAGGGGAACAGTATGAGGAAACAGTCGTACAATGTAAACTTGTTGGAATATTTAAAAATTTATTCCTTGTTGTTGTTTTTTGGATTTTTAATGTTTCTTTATCAGGGGTCGAATAACGTTTCTCACAGTTCGACGCAGTTGGTTGAGTTCAAAAGAGAGAAGACATATTTCATTAAAAGATAAATACCCCACCCCTTTAAAAACGCCTATCTAATAAGTATTAATAGAGATATTGAATTTATTTGACAGCTGTAATGATTCTGTCCTTGTGTAAACGGTACGCAATCATTTGCCTCGTGGACACAGATATTGAAAACTTAAATGACGATCACTCACATGAAATCTCGTACACTTTCCCAGGAAATTCTATTGTTTTCATAAAAGATAGATAGAAATCCTATTGTTTTACCAGAACTCTCGAACACCTTTCTAAAGAGTAATTTGACAAATGGTACAAAACTAATCCCTTTATCATCTAGTTAGAAATCAAACGTTACAATGAAGCATGAGAACTATGCAGCTTACCTTTCCACTTTCATCTGCAGATTCGGTTTTCGTCGGATGAACTGTACGCAAATGATACGAAAGACCATTCTTATTTTTATATTTCTTTTCACAATTCGGTTCTAAACATTCATATAAATGTTCGCCATTATATAAGATCTTTCCTTTACTTTTTTTAGCGGGGGTCGTATCTTCAGCAGGGGCGGGGGGCGATTCTTGGGTGGCACGTTTCTTTCCATTACCACGTGGTGTTTTCGGGGTTGTTTTGGTAGGTGTGGTGGTCGTTGGGCTAACCGCCCCTTTTTTCTTATTACTTCCCGAATCACTGTCTTCAGCAGGTGTGTTATTCGCGGAGTTGGTCGGAATTCGTAGTTTTTTGATTGGCGGAGGCGCTTGAAACTGTTTATTGTCTTCTTGAGGACTGTCGTTCAATCTGAAATGAGGATGGGACAATCATATAAAGATAAGTCCATTCCAATTACAATACTACAGGGCAGGGTTTGAACGTCGGAAATACTAAATTGCTGAAGTCTTTTTCGTTGCGCCGCTCCTACCCCCCCCCCCCACACACACACACATTGTTTAATTAATATATAAGACTAGCCCGTCATTAATAGCACATAATACACAACCTTCCTTAGACGTTCACAGGAATTATTTAAGAAAACAATGCAACGTACCTGTCCGTGGCCCATTTATTCTTTTCAGCGTCTATGAGAGCACCAGAATAAACTTTATTTCGCCAACGCACATTCAAAACGATCAAACCTATCAGGAAAGAAATTTTTTGTTAAAATCGAAGTCTAGTGTTGCGACAGGAAATTTAATTCTCTGTATCATCCAGTCATTTTTATCTTCATCTTTATAGCCAAATACCATGCCATGGATAAGTTACAAAATTAACGAAATAACGAATGCTTTCTTTATATCAAGAGTTATGGCTCCTATTATAAATATTATAAAGTTGTATCTTCGCACAAAAAACAACCCAACAAACTACGTAACTTGAACATAATCATATAAAGAAAGTAGAGAACGTACCCTTACCTCCTTGCGTCTCGTGCAGAATGACCCCATGGAGATTAACACGTGTACCAGGGGGAGCGGGTACCTCAGCAGGAGAACAATTCAATTCTGATGACGGCAACAAATCGATAATTTCCTAAAAAACAAAAAAACAAATCCGTAAATAACCAATTAATAAACCAATCAATTTTTCTAATTAATTCTTTATTCAACAAAACAAAAAACAAAATGCTATTGACAACCGACTGTCAATAAGTAATTGCCCACAGTTCAACAGTGTTAAGCCGTTAAGGATTAATTCAATGCGAAGAGACCTCTTGAAGACATGAATAGGGGATGCGTCATAAACGACACAGAGTGAACAAATAATGACAATAGTGATGCCATTCTATCAATATCAAAGCTTAATCGAAACGTAATAATGAGCTGATGCTAAATCTAGACTATGATTAGTAGTGGTAGTTTTAAACAATGGAGATACGACTGTGAGATAACAGTTTATTTGATTAAAATACCTCCTCCATGTGGGCTAGTAATAAAATAAAAAGAGAGTTATTATAAAAGGTATTTTGTTGAGGTATGCGAGCTAGATGATAAGAGTCGAGGCTGGTTATGGTTTGTGTAATTGATCATGAAACTGACTTCGCGGTCATGACACCATGACATATTGGCTGACGTCAGCATTTTTTTGATAAGAAATGACCGCATGACCGTTTTCCTTGATGCAACGGTATATATGTTGGCGGAAAACCCTTATTTTTCCCCACCACGTTTGAAAAAGAGACGTTATTTCTTCCCCTAATTTTTGATCCAGAGTCGAGTTTCTAATCGTAACTAAGCTTATGTTCACTTTTTATACAGGAGTATTTTAAGATTTCTTAATACCTTCACCATGGTTAAATAAAATTTCTGAACTCCGAAATGCTCTTAGAATGAAGGATTTTGAGGATAATACAAATTTATTTTTTGTGCTAGACCCTATTTCGTACCCAAAATTTCACAATCCTTCCGCCTTCCGAAAAAATATTTACCATTGCCTTGAAGTTAAATAACAACTTATAGCTTAGGGATTAGTAACTCATAATCAATACTTTAGTGTTTTTGTCCGAAGGGATTTGCTTTTTAAGTCACTCTTATGCCTTCATTTGTTCTCGTCTTGTCATGACCGTTTACCGAATTATGGGTACCCTTTTGAAAGACCACTTGAACAGAAAAAAAGGCGAAAAACTAATTGTCCATTATTACTTATATAACTTACACACCGTGGTCTGGTTGTTCGAACGTTATTCAAGTTAAAAAATTTAACTAAAGATATTTCTATTGTTATAGAATCAAATACAATAGTTTTAAACAGTGTGGAGCTTAAAACAGCTTTAAACATGCTTCGAACAACCGGGCCCTTGTGTAAAAGTGGGTAGCTAGGTCTCTTTTTCCAATCACAATTCAAGACTAGACTTGATAATAATAAAAAAAATTGTTCTTATTGCCAACAAAAACATCCAGTGTCCACAGCTCAGTTGACGCATTCATTTTGATTCAAATAGTACACGTCCAAGCCACAGTACATATTTATAGAGATAATATCGCTTCGAGCAAGACTTTAAACGCTTTTGTTTGGCGCTGATGCCAAAAATAACAAGTCCTTAAAAGTCACTTTACCCACTTAACGCTGTTTGGACAGAGGCCTACAGTAAAAACAGCTAGTGTAAGTTTCAAAATGGTAAACAACAAACACAGCTTTAAGTTCATCTTTTAAGCAGACGTTATGATCCTTTTTAAGAAAAGAACAAGGACCAATTAGCTTAAAACCATAAACAGCTTTCTCGACACGTATCCTATCTCATCTCCTTAACATGGACTTTCCCCTAGACTACAAATTTCTAAGAATTCAAGAAAAAAAAATAATGGCATGCTTCCAAAAATAACAACAATTCAATTTGTCTCAGACAGTGGAAAGTCTATAGAATAACGACCTCTTTTTAATAACCCATATCCGACCACACAAATAACGTTTAGTACTTCACAGAAGCCATTATGGTTTCGACATTTCGTGTTTGACCTTACGCGACCCTTAGTGAACTAATCGTCAACTTTGAGTGAATCGACCTGGTGTGTAGTAAGTATTAGAAAGAAATGGCACACGTTATGGAACAGCGGGTTGCCTCGATGTCATGCAAAAACAGGATGTAGAGCTGTACAGGTAATTGCAAATGCGTTCGTGGTAGGCGAGAACAATTAGATTAATTGATGAAAGTTGTTGGTTTTAAAAAAATGAAGGAGTTAAAGTTTAAAAAATGCATAAATCCTCTAGAGACGGGTCTAGGGGTTTTAAAGATGGCTAGCAACGGTTCAGTTCAAAATATTCAAACAATACTTAATTAGTTAAAAAGCTTTGATTTTACCATTTTAATTCGGGAAACTAAGTGGGTTTGAAAAAACAACGCCGGAAAATACTTGCATTGTATTCCTATTCCGTTCTGATTGTTTTTTTGAGCAATTTTCAGTGTTTCAGTGTTAAGTGGCAGATCTGGTCTATTTTCTGACTATCTTCAAAAATGATTTTATCCATGTTTGGACACACAGAGTGAGTTGATTTTGAAGATTGATGCATACTTAGTCCAAAAAACTCACCATTTTAAAACCCATTGTTCTTATGTTATCATTCTACTCTGTCTTTAAAACGAGTGTCTGGATACACTCCATATCCGCCACTGGTGCTTATCTCCACATTAAATTATACTTTTTAGAGCTTCTAGATAAAACACACACGAGAAAAACAGAAGAAAAGCTGACTGTCATATCCTTATTCCAAAACAACGCAAAACAAAAATATCTTAAAATGAAACATGAAATTCAATCATCCATTCCTGGAAACAGTTATTCTGTTCTGTTTTCCTTTCCAATAGAACCCATCATGACATGAAATAAAATAAAACATGTTTTGATTTTCAAAGTCATAATATTTTTGTACGAATGTATGAGTTATGCAACGTATGATGAAAATCATCAACGAAATGTTCTCTCTGGAATTTAAAATAGAAAAGAACTGTTTTGTAAAATAGTTTCAAAATACGTTTTAAAATTGTGTTATGAATCATTTTTTATGACTTAAACTGACTCTTGAACTATTTATAAACCTGGAACAGGCTGGAACCGGCAGGATCCCACTGTACCATGCCATGCACAAATAGATGCCTCGTAGTGATAGAAAACAAACTGTCCTGCGACAAAAAAAACACACAAGGTCTTTTTACAAACAGAAGTGTTTGGGTACAACACGCTACTTTGCATGTATTTGTTAATAGCTGAATAATATGTCGATTTCACAGCACGAAATACAATTCAAGTAACTAATAAACTTCCATTGATTTGAGAAAGAGATATTCTGTAAAAAAAACTAAAAAGCAAAGAAACTATGTAGGTTTCATTTCTCCAGTTAACTTACCATAGAAATAGTCATCTTGGATTCAGTATTTTACAACAATTATAATATTAAATCTTCCACAGCAATAAGGCGTATATAATTATTATTAATCAACCATTTTCTTTGTGTTCCATTTTTTAATTAAGATTTTCTTACTACACTACCGATATAAACAAAATAAAAAAATGAGTAGAAATGATGAATTTATATCTTACTAATTTATTAATTACCATCAACAAGAAAAATAATAATAAAAACAAAATCAACCATGAAAAAAAATAACATGTAACTTTGGATTGTGCAACCAGTAAAATCAAAATCACAACTAGTAATACCAGACAATAAAAATAAAATTAATCTCTCTGAATTTTAAGGTTTTTTTAGTTTCTTTTCAGATAAAAAAAATCGCATTCTTTATAAATAACGTAACGACACTCAAGTCTGTTCAACAAATACTTCATTGCACAAGTATTTCTTATTTCTTTATATTCTGTTTATTATGAAATTGATTTTCAATGTGCGTGTGCGTTAGTTCGCGTGATGGTATCGATTCTAAAAGAGAAAATCTCATTTTATAAATGCGTATCATCTTCCCGCGCACACCATACAAATCATAAACTCAACAACCCAATTATAAAGATAGAAGTTGTCGATAGAAAAATAAAAAACTCATGCAGCCATCAGATTAATTAATTTCTTATGCATACACACATAATAGAAATACCTCACAGCTTTTTATTATTGCTAAATACATTTACCCTCTGTGCATATTTCTTTAGAAAAGATTTGTATAATAAAATAAAATCGATAATGATAATAAAAAAAACCCGAAACGATTGGTATAACCTCTTGTGATGTCGTGTCTATAGACAAAAGAAATCCCATCGACACGTCTGAAAATAACTACACAATCTTTATTTTTTTATTCTATCATGCTTAATGTTTACATGTTTTGAAAAAAAATTTTTTTTTTATAAAAACAGCGCGGCATGATCTTTTTGTATCGCCATAATTTACCATCGTATTAGCTGAAAAGCTTTTTGCGCATGCGCCTTGGTATAAAGTAAGTAATAACAACAGACAACATACCAACAAGATTAGCATTATAAGTCGACCTGTAAATACTAAGAGGATAGAAATAACCTGCACTGCTGCGCTAACTGGTAAATAATATAAAGTACATAAGAATAACCTTCGCATTTGTTGCTAACCAACGAGTAATTAGTCGAGAGGTAAATCACTTCCAAAAGAAGTAAGAGAATTGGAATTAAGAAAAAAAACTAGCGAGTTTTTAGGATTAGAAGGGAGTTATACGGAGTTAGTTGAAGTTAATAGTTGCTGATGGAAGTTAGTGATAGTTGAAAGGAGGTTGTGGGAGTTATAGGGAGTTAGTTTTTGGGAGTTAAAGTGAGTTAGAAAGGCTAGGAAGTTAGCGGGAGTTCGTGAGAGTTAGTGGGAGTTATTAAGAGTTATTAGAAGTTAGTTAGAGAAAAGTGTTCGAGAATTGAGAGCGATTTACCCCTCGTAATTAGCCATGGCGTACATTGTGCAGGGGATTTGGTAGACCGTAAAAATAAACAGAATTGTGCTGACGCAAGCAGATTTTTATGAGAGAGAAATGATAGAATCAGAAATGCGCCGAGATGATTTGGGAATTAGTTATCGCCAAATTCCGGCTATTTTAGCTATTTGGTTTGTTAGGAATTACTGCTTCGAAAAGCTTATTGGTTCAAGCTAAAATGTCACAATTTGCGGTTTTATCAAAATAAAAAAGGACTGAGTTTCATGTAATTTCGAACCAATCAAAAGGTTGAATAAGCCATAATTTGGCGACGGTAGACACGATGCAGCTTCTCTGGTGCTTTACTAAGAATTTGTTTGGATTTAAAGATAAATGTTTCATCGCTTCGTAAGATCTGTATTATACTATTACAAAGGATTTGAAAAGAACATAAGAGAATTAATACAAGGATTTCGATAAGGATTTTTCTAACTAGACATAATTGATCCGAACATCAAGGTTTTCTTTTCCGATCATTTTGCAATGAAAGAATTCGTTGAACAGAAAATAAGGGAACGTCTCCAATAGGTTTCATGCCGTCAAAAAACTGTTCCGCCATGTGGCGTCGCTATAGGGTGTGTGTGTGAGGGGTGGGTGGTGGTGGTGGTGGTGATGGTGATGATTCTTAGCTTAAATTGTCGGATATTTGGCTACCTTTGTCTGAAATTCTTCGAAAGCATTCGGCTCTTGAGTCAGTTTTCACAGAAGTATCTATTTTAACGATAAAAAAATTGGTTATTACACTG
>JAUKPT010001700.1:0-14655 GCA_032273505.1 Nanomia bijuga | reverse complement strand
AGCATAGTATTATCAGCAAAAAAAATAATTTTGGATTTAAAGCCAGTTTCTAAGTCATTGATGTAGATCAGGAATAATAAAAGGCCAAGAACAGACCCTTGGGGAACTCCTGCACTGACTTCTGCGTATTCAGAAGAATATCCGTCTAGAACTACGCGTTGTTGCCGGTTATGGAGATAACTCTCGCAGAAACGCAAGAGATTCCCATTAATACCATTTTGCTTTAATTTAAAAATAATCCTACGTGCCAAACTTTATCGAAGGCCTTTGAAATATCCAAAAAGACAGTTCTTAATTCAATTGAACTTTTTTGTTCAAAACATTCATGGATTTCATTGGTTAAAAAAAGGGGCTAATTAGTTGTTGAGTCCCCAGGTCTGAACTCAGACTGGTTATTTGTGATGAGTGCATTACCGACAAGATAGGAGTATAGCTGTTGGAAAACAATATTTTTCCACATGGGGCAATAGTTGTTGATTAACTGTTTATTATTATTTTTGAAGACAGGGGTAACATTTGCTTGCTTCCAGACAGTTGGATAATATCCAGTTCTTAGAATATTTTTAAAGATAGGCTTAAGGGGAAGGACAATGGAATTGTCATACATTCGTACATTTGTCCAGAGATCATATCAGGGCCGTTAGATTTGTGTGGATCGTTCTTAACTGATTAGAGAGATGATCCTGTCCTCGTGAACAGAGGTATTGTTTAAGCGATAATCTGTGAGATAGTTGAAGGTGGGGAGACTGCTATTATTGACTATGTTCTTTCATTGATTTGAGAAGAAATTGTTTAGTTGAATTGCCTTTTCTTTGCAATTAGTGATGAACCCATTATTGATTAGCAACGGTGGTATAAGAGATGTTTTGCACTTGTTCAGGACTTTCGACACGATTTTCCAGTGCATTTTTGAGAGGTGTTAGAGTCATTTAGCTTATTACCGAGTTTCTTAAGATCATCACCTTCTTCGTCAACAATATCACTACAATTTGTACAGGTAACTCCTCTACAACCACCACATGCAGCAACACAAAGTAGGCGCAGTGGCTTAGTGGTTAGGTGTCAGGTTTCGCAATGGATGATCCATCCTCGTTAGTAGAGCTTAATATATACTGCCTCTATCAGGAATGTCATGTAAATGGATAAAAATCATAAAAAACAAAAAAAACACGAAGTAAGCAAATCAACATGATCATTTAGAAATACTCTGACAAGGATTTCTTGTAGTCGTCTTGCAGTTACACTTAATTACATTAAGAAAATCGTCACGTGATGGCGAGGCATCATCAGTCATTATTGGAACATAGGCATTGTTTTTTACCTTCCATACCCATTCTTCAGCATTGAAAAATGCTGAATTGTTTCTTTCTTGAACTTGAGTATGCAGCTCTTTCACTGATTCGGGTTTAACTTTGGACGATTTTGCCACCATGGTCATATACTTGTAATATCAAAGAAGTGATAAATCATCCGTAGATTTACCCCAATAAAGCGAAACAAATAACTTGATCCCTGCCATTAAACTTGATATTGAGGGCTCTTAATCTTTTAAGGTTGAGAAACACTTGAGCAGCATCCTTTACATACGAAGTTTTACCAACGCCAAAGGTTGCTGATGTGATATCACAATCAGCTAAGACATGAATAAATGTATTTTATTCTAATAATATTGTCAAGCAAGAAGTTATTATAGTATTTAGACATGTTGAAGGGTATTTTTTTGTATTTCAGCATCTATCAATGTTACATTGGTTTCATGAGCTTTATCTATCACTTCTGAAACAATTCTTTCATCAGCATCTCCGCCACTCAATACAACTTTATGTCCACATCGTTCAAGAATACCTGACAGTAATTTTATAAATAATTGTTTATTCTTTGTGTTGGAAATGATTGATTTCTGTGATGATATGCACTAAGTATTCAACTTCCAGGTGAAATCATTGTCTTTCTGGCACTTCTCAAATGTTCTCAAAGAGTCATTTTCCTATCTGTCAAAAATAATTGTACAAACATCTCCATACCTAAACTTATATGAATTTGTTACTTAACCCATAAAACTTTATGGAGCAGATAATCACCATCTATCACGAATCATTCATTGTTGTTGTTTCTCTTTGTATCGTCTTCACAGGTTGACATTGAAACAATACTCTCCATTTCAAATTCAGTGCTGTGTTCCAGTCTTTTCTTCACCTATATGACTAAAAAACCATAATAGATTTAAGCCCTAATAAGTTTGAAGAACAAGATAATCAACCAAATACATTTTAAATATCACAAGGGTGAGGGATTAGGTGCTGTTTAAGATAATAAAGAAGAGCAGTAATTTAAAGAAATATATATGGTAGCTGAGCTTCATCTGAGAAGAAGTCTGTATCAATTCAACAATATTTTTAAATAAGTCCAGCCCGATGGACGGAGGCGAATTCATAGGACAACAAGCACAATTTTGAGACTTATTGGAACTAGGCTTTGCCTCATTATCATATATTATTAATGTTGACAACTCAGTCTGTAAAAATACTGTAATACTGACTTTTTTGGAAAATGGCAAAAAATGGTCTGTATTTGGTCTGTATTTTTGGAAATTGCTGATTTCCGACGTGTGAATTTCTGTATCATCAATACTTATTATGTTTCTTTCATCTCTTCATCAAATTCTTTTTCATCTCATAATTGTCACTCTTTTTATGTTTCTGTCTGCGAAGAAAACTTTTCAGTATCCATGCAGAAAGAAATTTTTGTTGCGTTGATGACATTTCAGAATTTTCTTCTGTATTTTGGCAAAAAGTGATCAGTATTTGGTCTTTTTTTGGGGGAAATGGTCTATTTGTTCTGTAATACTGACTTTTTTGTACTGACTGCGCAGTTGTCAACACTGTATTATTATTTATTATCATATATTATCATAAATTAGTAATTATTTAACAGTTATTTGATATGGGAGAACCAGGTATCACGATTTATTCAGTCCAGACAAGTGATATCTGATGAGGCGAAGCCAAGCGCCATTGTTTCAAAAAAATTTAAATTTACTCACTTGGTTCTCTTTGCTCTAACACCCTATCAATTTTTGCTTACAGATTGTTGATAGTTTGGAAGATAAATGCATTGTTTTCAGCATAATTTGTAAATATATGGACAAATTTCACCATAAAAATGTTAAAAAACCTTAAAATCACAAGTGCCTCTTTAAGGAGGACCAGAGAGGACTTTTTATTTGTTATAGTAGACATTTTAAATCAATCAATTTTTTTTCTGGGTTCATATATTCACTGCTCTCACTATATTGGTCGGACAGTTTCTACATTGGATAGTATTGGTGATGATCTTTAGTATGTAAATTTCTATTTAATCCACATTGTACACTAATTTTGTGAAAAGCCATTGCATAGTTAATATCGGACACAGCCAAACTGACACCACTTTCAACAAGATCCCCTGACTACCTCCTTTGTGGTGTCAAAATCAATCCAGGAGGTAGCAAAGCTTATACAGGTTTTCTTTTGGACCCGCCACGCAGGTCCTATGAAGTCAGGCTGGACTTATTTAGAAATATTGTTGAATAAAAAAAATTTGGAGCAAAAAAAATTGGACCAATTTTTTATAAGTGAACTTTATTTAGTTGTGAACATTTCCTGAAAGATGTCTGTAGATGGTCTGGTTCCGATGTTACAGACATTTTGTTGGGTGGTACTCATCAGTCATTTTGGCACTTTTTGGTCAAATTTTCTGGAAAATTGGCAATTTTCATTCATTTTTGTTTCTGTGTTTTTTATGGCAATCTACTATTCATTACCTTTCATTTGATGGGGCATTCACAAAATATGTTACAGTTGTTTGAAATTTACACTTTTTGGTCAAAAATTTCTGAAAAATTGGCAAAAAAAATGCTGACGCCAGCGAAGATTTACCAGATTTCCATTTTTTTTTTTAATTTCCTTTAAACTATACATAAATGTTGATTTGTGTACCAAAAATCATCACTTCATCATGGTTTTTACAGAAGTTAAGCAGGGGGGGTAGTTTTTACCCCCCCCCCATGCCTCTAACGTACATAAAAAAGCCCATGCAGAATAGGGTTAATTGGGTTTTCTATTGTTTAACAATGGAAAACAAACAAAGCTTACAAAATAAGTGAGCCCCAAACATTCAGACCATCACATTTGGCATGGAGTGTCCTTATGATGTCCCTGATCAACTGACAATGTCTCTTTGGTCAATTTGTTTTTTACATTAGTGACACAATATAGAACTTATGTTTCTGACCGATTAGTGGAATTTGGGAGATCATTTATATAAATTAGAAATAAAAGTGGGCCAAGGCAAGGAACTTGTGGGACACCACAAGTGAAGCAATTTGCCTTGATCCTCTAGTACAATAATTAATGTTCATTTTTTTTTTCATAAAATATTTTTTCCAGGCCTCTTAGAAAAGTTGTGTTTCTGACCAATATTTTCCCTGGTGTGGAGATGAGAATTTTTCTAAAATGAACAAAAACACTTTTGCTTTAAAAAAGGTCAAACAACTGATAATTTGTCTTCAAAATTATATTATACCACAATGGCTAAGGACAAACATAGAATATAAATAGAGATAAATATTAGGGGACGGTCAAAGTTTGACTACCCCCTCGGGATCACAGACTTTGTCCACTATTTTGAAGACGCCTTTCACCTTTCTTTCATCAGAATTTACCGCTTATGTTTTTCTTCTCCTTACCCCAAAAAATAATTTTGAATGATTTGAAAAAAAAAGATTTATAAAATCGACTTTACCTCGAGTGGTCAAATTGCAAAAACAAAACTGATGTTCACAGACAAAAACAAAAAACCTTGGTGGCGAACGTTTTATGCCAAAGCCATTAAAGAAAAAGTAAAACAATAGACATTTTTTAAGATATACGATATTTATCTTCATATATTTTGTCAAACATTCTATTTTATCATTCAAAACAAATACAGGGTGAGTAAAAAAAAAGTATACCTACATTGGCTACAAAATTTACCAGTAAACAGTACTCAGGGTATATAAAATTGAACCTATTATGGTCATTTTGATTGCATAATTTTTATGTTTACACTGGAATTGCAACTTTGTAATTAGCTATCGTAAAAAGTATGTCCTTTGGTGAACTATAAATGGATGTAATTAAAGTTACTTAAAAGTATTGATATTTATGCATCATATTATCCTTAAAATGTTCATTCCTTCATTATGGTACAATTCACAACCTTCGTTGTAAAAATTGGATTTTCACAAGGAATTACAGTGAAGTAAAGCAGTTATTTAAAAACAGTTTCCTGAGCGTGAGCTTCCCACCAAGATGGCAATGTGGAAAAATGTGAAACAGTTCAATGTTTATGGCATAACAGCAACGAGCAATCTTGGGGAGAAGACGTACAACACGGTCGAACGAAATTATAAACAGGGTGCAGGATATTCATGTTGATCTGTTTTAGTAGTTGTCGGAACAGGTTAGGAATGTCTCAAAGTACCTTTTTGTGAATTATCAGGTAAGATCTAAAGTGGCAGCCATACAAAACGAGGGTACGACATGAGCTCAAGCCCCCTGATTTTGTCCGCAGAATTGTGAATGGCTCCTTGGAAAATGTTGTGACCATCGCATCTTAGGACCTCATAATGAAAATTTGCTGGCAAATAATTAGTATAACATTTTTAAGTTATAATAAAACTTGTTGTGTTACATATGTTTTGTATTTCACTAACCTTCTTTTTAATTAGACTCGGCTTTACTTAAAGCCTTCCACTGCCGGAAAGGGATGATATAATAACCTCAACTAAACTGGTATAGCAATAATATTCCATAATTCATTGAGTATACTTTTTTTTGACTCACCCTGTAATATTTTCTTACTAAACTAAAAAAAATCATGTGGCATGATCCCTTTTTTTACAAAAAAAAAAAAAAGAAAAATCTTTCCAATTAGGGTTACAGTAAACTTAGCAAAAAGCGAAAGTGACAATGTTTGAAAGGAATATCGTGAAATTTGAAAAGTTCGAACAATACTTCATATTTGCATATTATAACGGCTGGCACTTTGACTCTCCCTCCCCCTAAAGGACAAAGTTTGTTGTCGATTTTTCTTCATTAGTTCTTGGTAATGAATGAATTGGACAATTGAAGCTGAGATTGACTTAGCAAGAAGAAGTCTAGGTGAAAATAGAAGCAACAAGAATCAAAAATGTAATATTACCTAATTACCTAGTTTGATAATGGATGATATGGATAATCATAATTATATGATAAAAATAATATAACAAGAAGAAACATATATGAATGACAAGAAAAATGACTATGAAAATCTATTAGTCGAGAGAAGTATTTTTTTTATTGTGAAAAAACAACATTGCAATAGTCTTTAAAATCTCCTTTTTGGAGTAAAAAAAGACAGCAGCAGCTGCGGTGCCACCAGATAAAAATTCACTTCAGCAAATTAAACCTTTAAATTCAGTGCCTTTGTCTCTTCTTACCATTAATTTTAACCAATAAAAAGAATCATTTATTTGTATAGAAAGAGTTTTTTTTATTAAATTGTTAGTTGTTTTTCCTCATTATTTGTACTTTTTGCTTGTATTGTTTTAGTTTTCTACACAAGTGTCAGTTAGATATATATATTTACAAACCATTAGTTTTTCTATATTTTTTGAAATTTTTAGTCACTTTCTTGAGTTTGAAGCATTTATTTTTGCTGATATTGCATATTCTGGTAAAATATGATGATATCTAGTAGAGACAGGTGGTTTTTCTGCTCAAAAAAAAGGTTTCTCAAAAATTGGGCCGAATTGAGCTCTAAATTGTTTTTTGGCGATTATTTCAACCTAGGGAGAAATAAAGGTCATGAAAATGTGTATTGCATTAGGCAGAAGCCAAAAGCTTTAAAAGCATATTCTTGTTTCAATCATATAAGGTTTTGTAATCATCTTTCCAATTGATGTGTAGAAAGTCAAGATTTTTGGCAAAATATGGTCAGGATTAGGTCAAGAAAGTATGATATTTTGTAGTAGTTTTAAGGAGTGGTGGTAGAATCATCACATTATTTTAACATTTTAGGACCTCAAGACTAAAATGTTGCAAATTAGAAGTAAAATTTCATCAAGAGAAATTGGTATGTTGTCTATTCGAGAATCAGTCAAGTCAAAAAGTTACAAAAAGTAATGTAACTGGTTTGTGTAGTATATATTATCTAGATGGTTTAGTATTTTAAATCTATATAGGGCTTGATCTGAATCCATTGATAGCATGCTGGAATAAAAGTTTCTGGACATCTAGATGGACTAAAATTGCAAAAAATATCCGGACCTTCTAGGGGTGCCCAAACCCAAACCCCAGCTGTTTTGGACCCGATTTGGTACTAAAAGATTGTCCTAGTATTCCTTATCTTCAGTTGAGGGTTATACAACTCAAAATGTTAGTAAGTTAAAAAAAAATTTACAAAGATCTACATTTTAGTATTTCCAGTTGGTATGAGATCAAGAAAATAATTCTAAGAATAATACAGGTGCCCTGATTTCCTTAACATCTAACAGGTGTTAATATAATACCGGTATTGTACAAGGTACGATCCCAGTCAATACAACTAGGGTTGTACATTCCTCCAAATTACAATTTGAGTCTAACGGATTATAAACATTTCTTTACACCATCATAAATGAATTGTGGTGGTACCATTATATACATGAAAAAAACCTTGCTTGTAAACCATGAATCGATCTAGAAAGAGAATAAGAGAATTAGAAATCTCAATTCCCAAAAAAAAGTCTATTATTTGTGGTTGCATTTACAAACATTCCTCAATGGATGTTAAAGAATTCAATGATATTTATCTTGAATCTGTCTGTAAAATATATCAAAGGAGAAGAAAAATGTCTTTCTTATGGGCGACTTTAATATCAACTTGTTTAACATTAACATTGATAACAATGTTACAGAGTTCTCTTATTCCATTTGTTTTCCATCCAACTAGAGTAACACCTTATTCAAAAACACTTATTGATAATATTTTCTCTGATTCGTGTTATCACAAACACAGTGTTTCAGGTAATCTTAGAACTCACCTATCAGACCACTTAGCTCAAAACCTTTTGAATCCATTAAGATAAAAAATACAACTGTCCCAAAGGTATTTTATATTCGTAAAACAAAAAATCTAGATTCAAATGATTACATCAATGATTTTTGTTCAATAAACTGGGAAAATGAGCTTGAGTTGGAAAAATTTGATATCAATAAGTCTTTCTCTCTACTAGAGAATAAAATCAATGAAATAATAGATAAACAGTTTCCTTTAAGAAAGGTTTCTGTGGATGACATACTTAATTTTAAATGTAATTAAGAAAAGAGATAAAGCTTACAAAAGGTATATAAAGGAACAAAACACAGAGGAAAAAGAAGAACTCTTTAATGCTTTTAAAAAATTAAGAAATAAGGTTGTAACCTTATGTCGCTCAAGCAAAAAGTCATATTATAAAACATTTTTTTAAGAACTTAAGCAATATACGCAAGACATGGCAAGGTATTAAGTCTATTGTTAACATTAATGAAAAAAATAATTCATCACCTGATACCCTAACAATTGATAATGAAGTAATTCAGGGTCCAAAAAATATTGCAAGTAGTTTTAATTCATATTTTTCATCTATAGCTTCTAAACTTCAAGCTAATATCAACCGAATTTCTCTAAGTACTTGAAGAATAGAGTAAATAATAGTTTTTTTTTATCAAACCAACTAACAACAAGAATTTAAATCAATAATTTAAAACATCTTTGTGTCTAAAGCCACTGGACCTCACAGCATTCCATCATTTCTTTTGAGTCAACCTTTTAGTTAACCTTTCTTTTGAACAGGGTTCTTATATTGATGCTCTTAAAATATCAGAAACAATTCACATCTTCAAAAGTAAAGGCAGTGAACTTGATGTTCAAAATCTCTTGTGTCCATAAGAGTTAAAACAACTGTATTTAAAAAAAACAATTTGGCTTTCGACAAAATCATTCTACTGTTCACGCCCTTCTTGATCTAACAGAAGAAATAAGAAATGCTCTTGACAAAAACGAATTTGCAGGAGGAATATTTCTTGATTTTGCTAAGGCGTTTGATACTGTAGATCACCAAATACTATGGAATCTGTGGTGTCGCCAATAAATGGTTTGAATCATACTTAAAGAATAGAATGCAATTTGTCTCCATAAATGGTATATCCTCAGATACAATATTAATGTTATTTGGTGTCCCACAAGGGTCTATTTTAGGCCCTTTACTGTTCTTAATTTATATCAATGACTTTCATCAAGCACGCCCCATTTTGATGATGATACTAATCTTCTCCTTACAAACAATTCCATTCGGAAAATTCAAACAAATTAACATTGATTTGAAATTGATATCAAAATGGCTTAAAGCAAATAAAATTTCTTCAAATGCAGGAAAGTCTGAACTAATTATATTTAGACATCCGATGAAAGTCATTGACTTTATCAAAATAAACTGTTAACGTCTTTCTGAGTCTAATTCTGTTAAGTATCTTGGGATTTTGTTAGATTCACATCTAAGATGGGACCATCATGTTGATTATATTGCTCCCAAACTTTCCAGAGCTATAGGGATGCTTTCCAAATTGAGATATCTTGTTAATACCAATACTTAAAAATAAATTTATTATGCAGTTTTTTTTATCGATCTTGTCATATGGCTCCATTATTTGGGGCCAAACCCAAAACAAATATGTCAATCGAATTTTTAGTCTTCAAGACAAAGCAATAAGAATAGTAAATTTTGCATTGTACTACGATACTCATAATCCTCTCTATAAGAATAGCTGTATTCTTAAATTCAAAGATTTAATTCATGTCAACAACTTTCTTTTAGCTCATGACTTCTTTAATAATAACCTAACATCATTCGATAATCTTTTCACTTAATTTAATACCGGGATGATCATATCACAAGAGCAGCTAAAAAGTTTCATTATAGCCTGCCCAAAATAAGAATTAGTGTTAATGGAATAAAAAGCAAATCATATCAATCAGTTAAAGCCCGGCATAACACCAATCATCTTTTGGAAAAATCGTTGTTATACAGCAAATCGAAAACAACATGCAAATGAATGATTTCTAAGAGTCTGTTGGATTCATATTAAAGAACCTCTATACTGTATATCACTCCATGATTTTGTTTGTTTACCATCTATTTCATTTGATTACATCTATATTTTCTGCTTCTCATGACGTTCGCTTGTTTTGTTTTGTGTTCTACTTTCTTTTCGAACGAACCCTATGTACATACATAAAACTTTATAAAGTGAATTTGTGTTGAAATGTTTTTGAACTGTTCTGTTTACATTCAACAAGCAGCATCATTCCATCCTGTGGTGCTCTTCTCAACCGTTTTGATTTATTTCCTTTTTCCATATTTATATATACATGTTTTTGTTTCTTTTGTTATTCTTTTTTAAATTATTATACTACAGACCCTGTTTTTGGTGAATTTTAATGCTCCCTTGCAGAGGCATTTTTTTAATTTTACATAGGTTTTTGAATATACTTTCAATAATTTCAAATAACGATGGATTTTATTTTTTGAGTTTCCCACTGGCTGTCCTCCAGACTTTTTATTCAGTGTTTAGTTTTGAATTTATTTCTCCAGACTTTTTTTTTTACACTGCTGCATAATCTCAGTCATTATTTTTTTTTTCTTTCATTTAATTGATTTTATCAACTTTTTAAATATAACGGTTTAACAATTTTTTTACTAGAGTTTTTATTAACTCTTATTTTTTGTTAAAGTTGTCAGCATCATAATAATTAATTTCTTTTTATTTGTATATATTTTTTAACTACGTTTTTGATTGCTGAAATAAAATACTCATTTTCACTTAATTTGGCCGCAAATTCGATTTTTGGTCCTTTTTGGCCCCCAAATGCCCTGGCAACCGGCAACCAGCAATCGGCAAGGGTTGCCAAACCAAAGAGAATTTGATAGTTTTTAATTGTTTTTGATAGGGAAGAATTATTTTTGTTTTTATCACAAAGCATACGAAACACCAAATGAACGGGCTAATTAACAGACATCTCATTATTTATGCATGGAATGTTAATCATTATTAGGTTAGGTTGAGCACAGTCTAATTGGAAGATGGAGAATCCAAATATGGTACTGGATTTGAGAGCATTGATGCTAATCTCATCAATTATTCATAGAGGGACATACCCTTCAATCAGTCTAAAAATCTGGAGGGAAATTCCCAAAAGTACTTAATGTGCCTCACTTTGAGGCACATGAGTCACATTTTCGAAGAAGATTTTCAAATCTATACAAAATCATGCATTTTCTTCCCGGAATGAGCAAAACAGTATCGAATTTTCCACATTATCTAACAATATTCCATTTTATGCCTGGCTGTGCCTCAAGATTTTAAGTCTACAAACTTCAACTTTCTTACAATATTCCTCTTTTTTAACCTTCATCTATAGGGAAATTCTCTCTTACTTTTGCGAAACTTTATAAAAAGTGGGGTTTGGAACAGTTCATTATCAACATGGAGAGCCAGATGGATAGACACAGGATAATTCAATGTAAAGTTTGTGGAAGGTGTGTGCGTTCTGATAACATGAACGACACTCAAGATCTTACCAAGATATTTTTACCATGTCGGAAGCTGAAGCTGGAGAAGAGCTACGAATATGTAATGATGTCTTTCTATAGTGTGAAGAAAAGTTCCAGAAGCTAGAAGAGATTGGCCAACAAGAAGAGATAGACATTTCAATCATTCGAAGAGGAGATGTTAAAGGAGAACCAAGATCATCTTGACCAACTTGAGCTTGGTAAACAGGTTGCACAAATCATAAACAAGGAAACCATTTTCGAAAAGTACCTTAGTAAAGAAAGAAAAAATGTTCTTGAAGAACCAAAATCGCTAAAGCTCAACTTCGGGTATGGCATCAATAGTTACTAACCCTGATAAAGAGACCATTGAAAAGAAAAGTTATTTGGGTGTGGTTATACTGCTAACGGTTATACAGTTATACTGGTACTTGGTTTCAAGACTACGTCAGAACACTATGTGGTTATACTAGAGATTTACCGAATATACTCTTTCCAATAGACCATTACAGAGTACAAAAATATTTTTGTTTAATGGTGGAAACGTCAGATCGAAGCACTCCGACAGAAAGTAATCAATGAAAAGAAACCATCGGAAATCAAATTTGTGTTTGCCAACATACATGAAAAGTTGCCATGCAATTTGAAAAGTTTCCATGTAATTCAAATTTTTCATCTAAACACACAGATTAAACGTCAGTCTCTAGAAAAATTATAAATCTAGATCGCTCAAAGTCAACTTCATTTAATACTTTACAGTTATTAAAGATTTGGAAGAATTTCTTTGTCCTCAAATTACTTGATACTTTAATTTATGTGTTGATACTGTGTCCAAAACTGTTTACTGTTTATGGTTGAAAAGTGGGGTTATGCATTGGACAAATCACTTAAATGTGGTGTATTGCTAACAGATTTATCAAAAGCATTTGACTGTTCACTCATGATCTTATAGCTAAACTACATTCATATGGTTTTGAATTGATTGATTTATAGTTACTTGACTTAGATTTCAACGTGTGACACTAAATTCAAATTTTACTAAATATACTGCTATACGTTTTTGAGTTCCTCAGGGGTCTGTTCTTGGCCCTGAACTTTTTAGCTATGATGAAAATGATTTGTTCCTTTTCATTTTACTTGATATTGTTAATTTTGCTGATGATAACTCTCCTTTTTCTATCTGCAAAACAACACCAGAAGTTATCTCTAATTTAGAAAAAGAAAGTGAGATTCTCCTATAATGGTTTAGATACAATGGCTTATGTGCTAATCCTGAAAACCTAATAACGAGTGATACAAAACCTCTTTCTATTAATATAGGTTCACATATTATTACTAATTCAAAATCAAATAAGTAAACTTAACTTTGATGAACAAAACAAGCCAAAAGTTACACGCATAATCTTGAGTCAGTAGATTTATGACACTACACCAAAGAAAGACACTTTAAATCTTTCATTCTTTCCAAATTCAGTTATTGTCCACTTGTTTGGATGCTACACAGTAGAAAGCTAAAAAATCGCATAAATAAATCACACTTCAGAGCACTGAAAATAACATATCAATGGGAAAATGACTTACAGAATTTATTTGTTCGGGTACAAATTTCAGGGATGTTAGAAGGCAAGCGAAGTGAGCGATGGTTTCTTTCAGGAATTGGGTTATTAAGATACGATGGAGTTAGATTATGTGATATTTTATACAACATTACCAATTGATGAGAATAACGTCTTAGGTCTAATGTTTCCCATCCTAACTCTTCATAAATCTTATTCCTATTTGTATCATTCCAGGCACCAGTTATGGCAAGTGCAGCTTGGTACTGAGTTTTTTCCAAAATCCCCATGTAAAATTTAAGGACATAGAGGAGTCAAAATTGTTAACTACCTCCGGAGAATGAAAAATAACATCACAATAATCAAAATGTGGTTGAATGTGCATGTTATAAATTTGAGGAAGAGAATTAAGGGTGCAAGTTGTTTAATAATACCTATCCACTTACGGGCTATGTTTACCTTCTCATTTATGTGATTTTTAAAATCCAGTGTTGAGTCTAGAATTAAACCTAGATGCTTGTGACTATTAATTCTTTTAGCCATTATGTCGTTAAAATATAAGGGAGGATGATCAGGCTGTTTCTTTTTGAGAGAGTAAATTATTTCTTCAGCTGGTTTAGTGGGGTCAGGGTTAAAACTCATTTTCCACTTGTAAGCCCATTCCTTAATGAGATTTAAATTACAAGCCGATTTTTTTTGATCTTTGACATAGACAAAAGGGAAGTATCTTTGAAAAGAATTTAATAGATGAAGTAATACCTTTTTCGAGGTCATTGACTACAAAAAGTAGGGGACCGAGGACAGAACCTGATTTGATTTCACCCCAATCAGATTCAAAACCATTAACTACTACTCTCTGGACTGTTTTGTTTGAGCTTGAAAATGAGACTCATGCCAGACTTAATCGAATGCTTCAAACATGTCAAGGTAAACAGATCTAACTTAAAGACAACTGATGTCATTAAATGGCACATGAATTTCTTGAACAAGAGAAAGTAGTTGGTTTGTACATGAGTCACTAGGTCTGAAGCCAGACTTGTTATTTGAAATTAAGTCTTGAAGTAATTGTAGAGGTTTTTGAAAATAATCTTTTCATACACTTTAGATAGAATAGGTAGGTGAGAGATTAGTCTATAATTGGCTATGATTTGCTTATTATTCTTTTTATGAACAGTAGTTACATTAGCTTCTTCCTATTGACTAGGGAAGACACCAGTGGAAAGGATATTGTCAAATATGTTTTTTAAAGGTGTGGATAATTGATTACCACATAATTTTATCATTTTGACAGAAATTTTGTAGGGGCTGTGAGACTTACTACTACAAAGTCCATTATTCTAGATTCAGTGATGTATTCAAAAGGTGGTAAGGAGCTATTATTTTCGAAAGGTCTGCATTGGGATGCAAAGTAGTTTTTCAGTAGCTTTTTCTTTGCACTCAAAAATAAATTTGTCATTGTTCAATAGAGGT
>JAUKPT010001699.1:0-14658 GCA_032273505.1 Nanomia bijuga | reverse complement strand
GAAGCCAATACAATAATGAAGCTTCCCTCAAAATTTTATCAAATTTGCTTCACTCCTTCATATCAAATTTGCCAAAATCTTTTAAATGCCCGTCTATTTGACCCTTCAAATTTCAAAAGTTTGTCCCCTCGAGTATATACCGTGAAAAGGTCTATTCATTCTGTCTTGATTTATGCGACAATTCAGTTAATATTTAGACCCATTTAAAGCTCGTAAATGTTATGTAGATTAGTGCGAAGTAAGGAAATCATTTGAAAAACTTCATAATGCTTTTAGTTCAATTAATTTATATTTATAAAAGCCGATTAAATTTTAATAGCAATATAGTAAAACGAAAAAAAAATGATCACCAAGGGTGACTTAAATAGTTCTCAGTCACATCGTTCGTACGGCTTTCTTGATTTCACTCTTTGAATAACACATTTATCAAACTTTGATGAGAAAATCAACACTGGACACGATTTCTTTTTAACAATGTACTATTTATATAAATTCGATCAACTGAATTTTGTAATCATCTCTACAACAGTTTAATGTAACTGTATTGACAACAGAAAGGAAGTCTTTCATCCAAGGTCGAATTATACCGGATATCTTCTAATTTTGAAGTCATGTACATAAAAAAGTTTCACCAAATCAAGAAGTGTCTTGACGAATGACATCATGATCAAGTTATGTGCGTGGTGTGGGTCTGTTAGTAATCTCTTGCTTTCCAACTCTATAATGATTGGTGAGTTTGACAGAAGTATCAAGTAAAGATAATCGTTATCACGAATAACAGAATAGAATCATTTTTTCTAAATCACAAGAGTTTACCGCACAGGATCATAACATGGTGCATGCCTTATGTTAAGTGACGCGATTATTATGCAAGAGTGTCGTTTAATCAGTTCAAGATGTTGTTTTAAACCGACCTTACATGAACATGTTTCTCCGGATGACAGTTCCTATTGTCCCTGTAGTCCAATCAGCATGGTACTTTTATTGTAAACGACCTTTGGACTTCAATAATAATTTAATTTGTTTGGTTAACAAACCAGGTTTAAATGAATGTAACGATTCGCATCTAACTCATCTTCACCCTAACGAAAAACATTGCGCAATGTTTATTTAATAAGGTTATTCACATATACTAACTTGAACTTAATTTTTTATTATGTCTATCTTTCATTTCTATCATAAAATGTGACGCGTATTTTACTAACTTTTACTCAAAGTTAAGGGACGCCTTGAAGCAACAACACGAAACATGAAAATTATATCTAATAAAATGTTTTTCTATATAAATTATATTAGAAAATAAAACTGTATATATGTTTCAATCCGGTCAATAAATACTACTACTACTACTACTGTATTTAATATTCGTAAAATGTTGGAGTTTGTGTTATTTTTCTCATAAGATAAAGGATACACGCGAAAAGTTTCAGTTTCGTTTCTCTTTAGTCGCATTTTCTGAAAATGAAGTAGAAAACGTGTTTTAGCTGATTATTTATATTAAGTTTAAGGTAATGTGTATAGGTAATGTATAGGTAATGTGTAAGTTTAAGGTATCATGTGAATAGGTCACTAAGAACGAAGAATATATCAACCACGGTTTAACGTATGTTGAAAATATTTTATAAATCGGACTACTTAACTGAACTTTTGCAAGAGAAGAAGGGTCGAAAATTAGCACCAGAATCTAAAACCGAGTTTTGTCGTTCGGTAAATTAATCAATTTATATACGCGTTCGAATATGTAAACATTGAAATTAATAAGAGTTTATTGCAGTACGGAATTAGCAAAAACCTTTTGATATTGTTTATAAACATGGGAAAATAAGAATTGGTTGATTCAGTTATCAAAAACCAATTTGCCACACTAATTTCAGATTCAGACAAAAAATAGCTATCAAAAGAATTTACACCCATGAACATATGAAACGAGACCTCCCTAAACCATAAGTGATGGAATAATTGAGACCACATTGATTCATTAGTATGACATCATCTCATACACAATCCATTTACTGTTGGAGAATCACATTGGGTAAGGCTAGTTACCTGAATGATGTAACTATAGTAGGAGAATATAGAAGACCATACATGTAAGTAAAACAACGATATAAGAATTAATTATTATAATTCAAAAATAAGAATCTCCATAAACACCTTTAACAATTAAAACAATTTGAACTGTTAGCTATAAATTCTAAACATATTTCACACTAAGAATTTACAACGTTTTGTGAAAATAGTTGCATGATATATATTAAGAATAATAATGAATAAACAACACATCCATCGACATAAACAAGGACAAATAATGTCCAGTGGTTTTTCGCAAAAAAAATATCCAGAGACAAATCCTGTTATCGTAGGATAATTTGCACATTTCATGTGCAAATTTATCAATTAAAAATCAAAAAAAATTGAAAACATTAAAAAAGGTACTAAAAATGGAACAAATCAATTCGCTGTTGTTCTAAAGACACCAATCGAGCATGTGCAAAATAATAAGACAATTTTAAACATGAAATTCAGGGAGAAAATAAAATTTGAACGTTATATGTGTTACATTACGTATCGAACCATTTCAAAATAACATGAAATATATTGTCAAAATCCAAGATACATGAAGCTTTCCTTTTTTGACAAAAATCATTTGAGGAACTACCATGTACCAGACTATTCTGACAAAATTCAGAAAAATTATAGCCTTATATCTTATAAATAGTGTGCATTCAAAATCCACAAACAATAAATATTATGTACTATAAATTAACAAAAAAAACTTGCATATGATTATGAAATCTATTACGAATCAATATTTTACTGTTAGTTCATTTAAAAGTCTGCTACCTTTTACGTGTCACCATTCGGTTGGCGTATGCTAGGAAAATTCGACCACATATTAAATCAACTTGATCTTGCATTTCTTGGTAAAGTTGATTGTCTCGTTTAGCCATAACCATCTGAACAAATTTTTGTCTATTTGTGCTTGAATATATATGCCACTGGATTTTAGACAATGTCTCTTTTAAGTCAGAATAAAATTCTGATTGAAGAACAAAGTTGTACTCCACTCCACTAAGCGCTTTCACGATTTGTTTCATCAAGCCAGCAAATTTTTGCACATGTGTTTTGTTCTTTCTTGCATTGTTTATAAGTGTGAATGTTGTTTCCAATATGTCGTTGATGGTTGATGGTAAGTTGTTAAAGATTTGTGGATCAACACTTATGCTTGACATTCTTTTTTCAGATGGTCCATATACCAAAGCCATTTTTAATTTCTTTGTTTTTAAGCTTCAAAAGTGATGACTGGATGTTTTTATTTAATTAAACCTTGATACACATGTAGTGTAACGAGGTGATTAATCTAAATTTTCAAGGTACGTAGATTTGACCCATCGGCGGATCACGGTACAGAAGATAACTCCAAATTCTTGATAGACATTGATTGATCAAGATATTCTTCTAAATAAGCTGATGATAAGCATGCAGCTAATCATCAAATCTAAATATGTTCCTACTAGCTGCCGTCGTCAAATATTTTGTCCTGAACAACAAGTTCAAAGCATGGATTAATGTCACAGACTGCCGAGATGTAGCCTTCTATACGACCAAAGTAAACCATCTAGTATTCTGCACAAAATTTATATAAATACCATACACGCGTATCTCTGTCCTCCTCGACACACTCCGATTACTAATCTGCTAAAATCCAAATATGATACTCTTTCTCTGTTCACTACGTTTATATATGTTGTGTTTTGTTTACGCTTAAATGCACACAAAAAAATGCGATTCTCGAATCTGATTGGTTTAAACATGTGATACGAAATATGAGTGACATTTGACGGAACGGGGGCATAAGAAAATTAAAATGTTTTAGACATGAAAATGTTATAGAAAGTGAAAGAGAGACACAAAATTAATTCCTTATTAAATCATTTTTATTTTAGTGACGAAATTCAATCGTCAATATTGTGACATTCCCATTTTTGAGTCTTTTATGATGGAAATAGGAACATTTTTAGCATGAAAACGGACGTCAAAGAAGGAATATGATGCGTGATGTTTTTTTTACTGAAATGTATGTTAGATGAAAAAATGCAATTTGTTTTAATGTTTTTTTCTGTTAAACAACTCATTCAAAGAGGAGGGCAAAGAGTGACTTCTATAAAAAATATTCAAACCTACGGAATGAGAGCGCGGTGGATACATTTGGGACTTTTTTCTAGCTCGTTTGCAGATGAAATCCTAAAGCTCCGATGGTAGTCCTCTTCTTGTTTATTTGCATGAACATAGCCATTTCATTAATTGTCAACTTGGTCCCATTTTACGGGGGCGAGGGATTGGTGGAATTGTGGCATTAGCGTTTTTGGCGGGACGAGGAATTTACCGTTACATTATACATTATACTTTTCTTAATCATCTGGTAAAAAATATGTGAGATATATTCTTTAGGAAATTTTATACAAATAAGCTATTAGATAAATGGATGGCGGGATGGAATAAGCGATTATTTTGGGGCATAGCATGACCCAGGACCCTCTCGGGGCCCCAGTTGTTTCATGCCGAAAGTTTTTATGGTACTCGCAGTTCATTTTTTTTTAATTTTACCCCCGTAGTATTATCCCAACGAATACTTTCGTACGTATTTTTTGTGCTAGCTATTTTTGCACTTCTTTTCTTCTTTTCTTAGTTTTTACTTTATTTTGAGAACGAATCTATACGAGTATTCTCGTCAATTGTTCTATAAATATTTTAGGGCTCGCAAAATGACGCGAACTCTCATTGGATAACACACCTACATCATTACTATTTTTTCTTTATATGGAGGTTGAAGAATAAAAAGCTTTCAAGATAAGGAAACGTAAATATTCTTATTATTATAACACCTTTTTGCTTACGTTGTAAAATGAAAATAAACCTTTAAAGAATCATCGTAGGCTGGTGGGTTTGGAAATTAAATTTTGTTATAGAAGAATATAAAAGTTATGCAAAGAAAATTGTCTTTATGAAAATCAATTGTGTTAAAATAAAATTTACTTTTTTAACAAATTGATAACGACAATGGTTTTTGGAACCACCCTAATCTCGATTTTCTCAGAGTGAAGAAATACAAATATTTATCACATATCACATCTAGAATCAAAATTCATAATTTGTCAGCAATACAATTTTGTAACAACACAATATATGCTTTGTATTTAGAAGTTTTTTTCAGACCTTTGAGACATATTTTTTACCATCTTAGTTTAAATTTGAATCCACCTTACACTTATTTTTTTTATACAAGCAACCATTGATTATAAAAAGCTAATTACTCAGGTGCCAAAAATATTAAGCAACTTTTCACGCTGAGCATCCAGCCTCAAACACGATAAGAAACTTCTAAAGGCTGAAACTTTCTGAACATTATTTTTCCAAATATTAAGAATAATATGTCCGCCATGTTTTCGTTATATCGTTATGTTTATTCTGTTTTCTTTTTTTCTTCGATTGGAAGTGTATTCGTTTCTCGTCATTCCAGTCTGTATTAATTCATTCAAGGACCCCCTATTTAAGCAACTTCCGGGGCTAGAACTGCAAATGTCACATTTTATATCATTTATTAAACAACTACTAAGCAATTTTGAGCCTCAAATGGTTTAAGCACCTTTTGGGCTGAGGCCAATCTTAAGTTTCTTGTAAAAAAAATGAATGTAATGAAAGTCATAGGGCCACTGTCAAAAAATGGTTTCTGATTTTATCTTAATCCATATGCAAAGAAGGAAACATCATTCACATTGTTTAAACAAAAAATGTGTGCTATTAAGTATTTATCCCCACCCCCTTCCCTCTTAACAGACAACCACAACAGCATAATTTTATTTTTCACTTTTTTCTTAGGGGAAAGAGCAAAATGCAGGGGAGTGACTCTTAAAAACGTTATTTCAAACTGCTTTACCTTTTTCTTCTGAAGTAGGGACATTGGAGGACTAATTTCTTTATCTACCACGTTTTCATATTTTCTTGAAACAGATTATGCCCCATCCGCCACCCCCTTAACAGACATTTTCTCTTAAAAAATATTAAAACCTTTTTGAGATGTCCCGAAGATCTTTCATTGCCTTGCCCTCCGCTTAAACAAAATCCTTTCTTACGTTATGTCATCCCCATGTATTTTTCTCAGCATGTTTACAGGGGGTATCAGCGGACATCACATTATTATAAATAACGATAAATAAGGAAGGTAATATCATATTTTGTGCCGATAAAGAACAATCATTATCATTAAACCTTTTTACAAACTAAACTATACTTCAAACTAAGGCAAATGCTCAAAATATTTCATATACGTTTCTCGTACGTTGATTTAATCGGATCAAATACTTTCCATAAGAAATTATTAAAATATGCAAGGATATGTTATCCGTTCTGCAAAATATAGTAGCTGGTACACCCAATTAGGGTATTAACCATATGTTGACTAATTGACTTTTCGTCATTTTTTGAATGGTATTAAGACCACCACTCAAAATTAGTACCCGCCACTAAATTCATAATGCCTGGATTCCTGATATAAAGGATCCCACCAACCCAGCATAAACTTTCGGTACCCTACCTTTAAAATAAACGTAATTGTTCTTATTATATCATGCGGTGGAAGAAGATTAGTGATTCATCTCTATTCTTATCACCACAAGTTGTTTTGATAGACAAGTATATTTCCTATTGACTTTCATATGCCTTGTCTATCTACCCACCTTACACTACTTATCTGTTCAAATATCATTTATGCATTGAGAAAGAATGACATGTCAAGAAATATTGCACTTGCAATTTCAACTAATCATCATTTACTTTTAATCAATATAATCTTAACCGGCTGGCCATATTTAGAAATATAAAGATACTTTTAAGAGGACTTATAGCCTGCAAAAGACATTTGTGTAAGAATGGTAAGGATGGTGCTTGTATGTTATTCAAAATCATATCATACACCATGTAATCTATTATACTAACCCAATAGTTTACTCGAGTTGCTTGAAACAATACAGATGTCCAGTTTGATAGAAACTAATAATTCATGTCAAATTTCTGTGAAGATATTTTGCTCTTCTAAGTATCTTTGTTTTTGTTTTCAAAAGAAATTTTTGCAGACACAATGCTTTACTTCTCGAGTGCGATCATGATCTCTATAGATGGCCATGTGGTGATGAACATTAGCCGAACCTTTCATTAACTCATGTGTTGCAACTTATAATATGCAAAATAAGAATTTCATAAAAATTATGAGAATTAATCTACTCAGTTCTGATTTTGGTTTCAAATAGTATGGTCTGAGGATATATAAGCCTTTGAATTAAACATGCATGATATTGGAATCTGCCAGATAAAAATCTAATTGTTGCTGTGTGCCAATAAAATATCCAGAAATAAATAAGATAGTGCGGTATGTGGCAATAAGCACATACATTTTAAGTGTCTTGCAAACATCTTCGACCGGTTTTAGAAACTTATGACTGATATAAGATGAGGAAATGACATCATATGGATTTTGTTTATTAGTTTGTTTGCTAGTTTCTTTTTTCGGAAAATTAACATATAATCTTCTACTTGGAAAAAGCTTGTGTCGGAAAATAAGCTTGTATGAAGCTTGAGTTGTCAAAAGATTGTTGTGTTCGTTCATACAGAATATACTCTCAAAGTTAAAATTAGTTTTTTGACCATTAAACCCGCTTTTCATGTCCTAACAATAGGTTTTCTTTATGCTTTTTTACAAGTCCATTGAAAAAATGCACAAACAATCCATAGTCCAGTCAATTTAATTTTAAATGTACCCTAACCTGTAACAAATTGCAAAAGTTTGTTTTTTAGTAAATTCTCATAGTCAATAGTATTTAGCAACACCAAAGAAAAATTCAATGTGAAAACCTTATTTTGGGGGTATTTTTGTTCCATTCCAGTATATAAAGGGTGAAAAAGGGCACCCAGCTAGAAAAAAGTGCATTTTTAAAATGTTCAAAATTAAAAATGGATTAGATAGCTGGATTAAGCATGAAAAGTAGATGACAATGTGAAAACTTTTTTTGGTGGTGTTGCTAAATACTATTGACTATGAGAATTTACAAAAAAAAACTTTTGCATTTTTTTACAGGTTAAAACCTAAATTTACTGGACGACAATGCTAGTTTGCTAAAATTCGTTTTTATTAATGTAGTACAGTCATAGCAATTATAAGTATATATGTAATATAAAAGTGGGAAGAAACTTCAATTTTCAAAATAATATCTGTTCTGGTATTCAAAACAACTTAACTTTATTTGCACAAGGAAAACAATTTGCACACAACAACAGTATTCTTTTGCCAAACAAGTTAACAGGGTTGATTTCATATGTCAACTTGGTGAGTGACAGCTATCACTTTTTACTAGAGATGTTGATAATCAAATGACAATATATTTAGCTGGAAAAGTTTTCGACGCCATGCAACAAGACATGCTTGTTCTACTTAATAATGAAATCCAGTATGAATAACTGATAATTGCTCCAATAAATAATGAATAGCCATTAGTGTCCGAATTGATCTTCTACCAATAAAAGATCTTATGAAGGCCATTATTGCATTGGTTGTTGTTGAGCCCTGTTGACATCTTTATTGTAGTCTGTTCTTTTCAAGTCTGTATCATCTTTGCCAGGTGGAAAAATCATGTCAAAATACTCTGAGTATTGATCACCTTTTTTTGGCAAAATGACAACATGAACTTTGTATTGTTAACATATGATGACAAAAATTTGATTGACATGGAAATTATGAACCTTTTTTACCTTTCGCTAAAAATGAGTTTTTTGAGTTCCCAGTGGTGTTCTAATAAAATTTACTTGAAACAGCCCATTGTAACTTTATCACCGCTATCAATTAACTACGCACGTGGGATGGTTGTTAATCACGACTTAAGTACTACTATCAAGTCGACTCACATGGAGTTACACGCACGTACCTGACATTACATTCCACTATTCAAAAAATCAATATCATCAAGATGTCAGTTTTGTACTTATGTGTGACATGAACTTCTAAGTAAGAAAATAGTGACGAGGCTAAGATTAACATTTTTAAAGGAGCAGGTTAAGGTCCAGTCACACATTTTTCATATCCTTTAAAACTGCAATGCGGTATTTGGTGGCGTGAGGGAGTTTATTTGTGTGATGCTTGAAACACCAGTAAATTTTATCTATTTGATGTCTAAAAGGACATAAGTAATTAGCGACTTTCCCCGCCCTCTTACAAAAAAGGTCTCCTCGTGCTTATCGAGAACATGAATTTTCTCGGGAGGCCAGGTAGTGGCAAGAAATATTTCTTTTAAACGAGAGGGAATTAAATATGTACAATTTTAAAAAGCAAAATATCGGCACATAACTAAAGTACGCAGCTAGCCTTCATGTTGTGTTGGGGGTGGGGTGCTAAAAAAATTTAATATTGTGATAGAGGAGGCGCCACCATGGTTAGCGCCGACATCCAAGAAAATTTTGAAAATCGACTAGTCTAGAGTGGCTAAATCAAGTCTCTCGAAAGTTATTTGAAGAGGGATAATATTCTTATAACAATGGGAAAATTTTACTCGTATAATGAAAACATTTTAAAAGATGGAAAAGAAAAATTTATCTATTTTTTTCTAATATATGAAAAAATTCAGGAAGAAAAAATTCTCGGGGGGGGGGGAAGCAGGGGGGAAATCCAGGGGGACACAAGACTTTATGTTATTTTACTTACTCAACTAGTTTGGCATTAAGGTAAATTTGTTCATATTGTCTATCAACATACAGAACCATTCAAAATACACATGGACTAAATCTGATCGATCACGTTTTATTGCACAAGACACGAATCCACTTCAAATACAAATTTCGACATTGTTTTTTTAGAGAGTTCCACAAATAAATAATTCATGAAATAACCTTGGTTCCAGAAAGAAATTGTTTATCCTAGAATATGATGAAAATCTTGAGCTGAAAATGTTAAATCAGATTGTCGTGGGGAGGTTTATAAGGTTTGGCGTCTAGAAACCAGAGCCTTTTTTGTACGCGTCTGGCGTCAAGAGCAAATATTACCTGGCGTCTGTCGTCTGTGAAATACGATGCGTCTGGGTGCACAATGAGATTTCAATTGCGTCTCGAAGCTACAAAGAGGTGCGCCCGCGTCTGTTCTTCATTTTGTATGGATCAATTAAAAAAATGCTCCACTTTAGAGCAGTAATCCATTGGTCCGAAGATTAGAATCTAAACAAATTGAGAACTAAATTTTATACTTTTTAATTGATAAAACTAGTATTAATGCTATGATTGCTGAAAAAACCCAATGAGGTTTTATACCAAAATTATTTTTTTGTAAAATCCTACAATTTTACAAGCTGATATTTTTTCCACAGATGGACCTCAATAGAATACGAAAACTATTCGACTTAGCAGCAAAAACGGATGTTTTTTCATCAAGCGTTTATCCATAGATCAACAGGATCATGTTTTAGATAACTTTCATCTTTTGCACTCCATCTCTGAATACATATTTGACATGTAGATGTGACAGGCATATAATGAGGTGTGGTGAAACAATATTAATATGTTTCGAGTCAATGTTGCATGTTGTTTTTATTAGAAAAGCTAATGGTTTCGATCTGAAACGTTTTGCTTTCGAAACTCGTCTCCGCTACACTTTCAGATGTTTCAGCAAGAAGTAAATCAAATATTCGTAAAAATATATATTGATCTTTAAGATTCGTTTAATCTCATTATTTGCGTCTACCGCCACTGTGTAAACAAGGGAAGAAAAAAAATCATCGAGGAAGATTGTGCTATATAGTATTTGAGAAATGTTTATGAAATATAGAAAATTTACATGAGTAGTCTAGTGTTTTTTATATCATAATGAAAATTGGATTATTTCTTGACTAAAAACTGAATTTCAAATGCCTTTACTAAGTGTCAAAACCTCTGTGTAAGCTTACCGGAAAAGAAACTTTTCCTTAAAATCCCACAGAAAATAACTGTCCTTCAGTGAATTATATATTTTCTTCTAGACGTTTAGAATACAGAAGGGAGGATGTTTTTCTAAGTCACGCTACGCTTAGAGAAATTCACTCTTGAATTTAACTCATCTTATTCCCGTTACCAACAGTTTTTATTTTCTTGCAAGTCTTATACCTAAATTAACAGAATTCTCATGAGCACTATATTTGACATAGATTACAGAAGGGTGGTTTCCTTTTTTGACGAATATTTATGTAACGCCGTTGTATCATTGTATACAATTGCGATGATTTTATTCTAATAGTGCATACTACACATGCACGTTCTATTCAAGAATGTCGTAAAATCTAAACTCTTTAAACTACATAAGGGAGGGTTTTGATAAACTCAATTTCATAACAGATGAGGATTCATGTTAAATTATGATACACTCCTGTTGCACAAACGGTATTTACCAATTCACATTAGAGCAGTTTTGTTAGAATAGTACCTCGTTAGGGAACGTGTCCAAATTGTCTTCGTAATCCTTAGCAGTTTTTGTCTGCTAAGGGGGGAGGGGGTTTGTCTATGTCTGCTAAGAAATTACGGAAACAAGCTGAAGAATTTTTGAGAATGGGTCATTCTGGGCATGAATTCTTTCATTATGAACATCTCCATATTGTCATATACATCACTTATTCACTCACAGGACTCGTGTACTTTCGGATTTTTCCAGGTATTTCAATATATATCATGTCATAAGGGAACATTTCAGGAAAGGTTGTCTTTCTCTCAAGTCTAATTTACTGGTTTTCTGATGGTTACTTGAATTTGTAATATTTTCTTAGAGTTGGCTGCTAAGCCGCAGGGGGGAGGGGAGTAAATTCTTAGCAGCCAAAAACTGCTAAGGATTACGAAGGCAATTTGGACACGTTTCCTTATGAGATTTGTGTTGTCACTGAGTCCAATGATACCATTGCTATTAGTTCATACAAATATCTATGGATATAAGGAAATGTTATTCTGACGAGAATTTCACTTTGAGTTGCATTCTTTTTATTCTATTAGGTGTAGGCCATCCTTTCATGTTTATATGCATGATAGTTGAACATCATTCTTCCTTTTTTTGTAGGACATCTGATGACACGGCTCTGCTGATAGTAAGCAAGATATACAACTCATTGTCGTAGAAGATTAATTAATGAATTACCCGAATACTAACGAAAAAGCAATAAGCCTCGATGGTTAATAGCCATACAGATTTCTTCGAATCTGGTATCGCCGAAGATATGTTGTGTGGATGGATATCTCATCTTGGATTGCTCAAGTGGCTGGCGTATTATACTGCCAATAGTTGTATCAAATTTAGTTAAATTATGATAGATAAGTCGTTGTTACGAAGAAAGATACATGATATCTCTAAAATATTTGGTGTGGTAGACCCTTTAAGGAGTCTGTATCCTGGTGCAGAAACCGTAGTCTTTCAGCAGTATCCATCTGTTTGAAGGTGAACGCACCCTACGAGATGTTTTAAACGAAAAAGAAAACGTCGACTTTACCTTTCAGACGACTTTAAATCAACGACTATGATCAGCAAGTATTATAAACGGACCAAAGAGCCTTCTTTATGCAATGCATGTTTTAAGGTGTGGGTGTTCCTTTCAATTGCATTGTTATGTGCTGTTCTTATCGATTAAGATGAAATGGTATCAATCATTGAAGTCTAAAGATGCACCTTGCCCAAGGTCTTTACACAAAATCAATAATCTTTTATACTGTCCAACATCCAACATCATTTTTATTATTTTAATGTTAAGGTATTGCATACTCATGAATGTAACACACTTGAAATGAATTCCCCACTTGAGACTTTATTTATTATAATATTATTTTTCTTTATTTTTCTACTTTAAAAATTTTTAAGATTTTTTCAAATAATTTATACAAGGTATATTTCAAATTGGTTGTGAACAATTTGATGTCGGTTATTTCAAAAATTCCAATCTGTGTAAAAAGAATACAATAATAAACCATGTTTAAGCTTGCTCCATATTGCTTCTGTGAACTCTAGATAGAATCGAGTAACTCTGATTAAATGTCATCTGATTATTTAAAAGTTGAAGCTGATTTAATCAATTAAACTGAATGTCAGAAGTTTTTGATAGTTCCCAGTGGCGGATCCGGCCAACTTTCTGAGTGTCTTCAATAGTGATGTTTATTTTCCCACTTAGCTATAAGGAAATTTAAAATTAAAATACTGGAAACGCATGGAAGCACATACTCTAAGGAGCTATTTTCCAGAGTGTTTGCCATCATCTTTAACCTAGTTTAACAATTTATAGGTCTTTAATAATAAAAAATACTGCCAAAAAGATTGCTCTTATCGAAAATGGATGTATTCAGAAAGACACTGAAGACACTCCAGGCCCCTGGCAGTAAGCGAATCCAAAATTTTGAAAATCGAACTGGAGAAGCATGGGAAGTACATACTTCAAGACTTCAGTTTTGGCCCTCGTTTTGAACCCAGTTGATAAATTTATTTATCAATTTATAGGGCCAACTAAGATGTACGAGATTTCTCAACAGTGATTTCCCCCCTTGGTTGATACATCCCCGTTTAGAAGAGCTTATTATATACTGCCTCTATCGGGAATGTCTATGTAAATGGCTGAAAACCATAAAAAACATGTGAAAACATGGTTTAACCCCACCTACTGAGAAACATTTTCCTGGGAGAGAAATCTGAAGGAAATCTACGTTTTCCTGTTCTCCTTATCATGTGCACAAGACTTTACCCGGTTAGAAAAACCCTTAAGTTTTTATCAATAATGAATATTGTTTCACCACCACTGACAACCGCTTACAGGTGCGAACCTCAATAAGAGGTATTTGATAAATGAATCAACGTTGAATTATCAAAGAATGGATTTTTTTTTTCAGAAAAACCGCACATGAATAAATGTTTAAATAACCTAGTAGTAGTAGGTTTCGTGAAATGTTCACCTGTCTCATTAGTACTCAGTTCTACGACTAGAACATGATTTGAGGTTAACGGAATCTGGAGTTAGGTTTCCCACAACATATTTGTCTACAAATTAAATTTGTTGTCTCATTGGTTTAAAATTAGGTCATCAAGATTTTCGTTGGTTACTTCAGAATTGGAATTGGTTTTAATAATACATCAAATAATCAACCTATAGTTTTTAACCAATCAAACGTAAGAAGAAGCGCATGCGCAACAGACTGATACTCCAACGCGTAGTGGTATGTCATCTTTCAGCACACTTCCATTCATGTAAGTTAAGCATCGTCGTCGTGACATACTTACTGGATAGGGGACGTGGATGAAAGAGGCGAGTGTCATTACGAAAGAGTAGTGGTATGTCATCTTTCAGCACACTTCCATTCATGTAAGTTAAGCATCGCCGTCATGTGATACTTACTGGATGGGGGACGCGGATGGTAGAGGCGAGTGTCATTACAAACGCATAGTGGTATGTCATCTTTCAGCACACTTCCATTCATGTAAGTTAAGCATCGCCGTCGTGAGATACTTACTGGATGGGGGACGCGGATGAAAGAGGCGAGTGTCATTACGAAAGCGTAGTGGTATGTCATCTTTCAGCACACTTCCATTCATGTAAGTTAAGCATCGTCGTCGTGAGATACTTACTGGAT
>JAUKPT010001698.1:0-14658 GCA_032273505.1 Nanomia bijuga | reverse complement strand
TTTCGTAAGGGACCATAAACATATGACGTCCAGTGATTTTAGTCAATTTTTGGACCCCCCCTGGTCCAGTGAACGGTGGAGTTGAATGTACCGGGATAATGGGAACATCATCATTTTCGGTGATCCCCCCGCCTCCCCCTCAAAGTTGGACGTCATATGTTTATGGTCCCTTAGGGAAACTAGGCATAGATCATCCATTTCTTTTTTACGCAAGCAATGGCTTGATCTAAGAACTAAAAAAAATTTACTGAACAAAAATATTCATTGAAACATTTTGTCTTCTTGAAAGAGATAAAGCGATAAAAAATATTTTCCTAATAATAGTCTTTTGACCTTATTATAACGTCTGGAAATTATTTTTTTTACATCTGACAATTGATCATTTCTTCAACACAGATATCAACGAATGCGCTGTCAAGAATGGAGGATGTGCTCAAATTTGTTCCAATCAACGTGGAAGCTTCAAATGTGTCTGCAGTCCAGGATTCAAAATGCAACGAGATGGAAAAACTTGCAAAGGTAAGTAACCTATTTATTTCCTACAATACCGATAACAACTCTTTGCGCTGCAAATTGACAATTGTCCTTTTGCCAACTTTAAGATTGATTGGATTGCAAAGAGGAAATCCATATTTTTTACTACAAAGAAAAACTGTATTCTATAATATGCTTCTTAACAAATACCATCGCCCCTTGTCGCAACCACCGTTTTCTTGCCAAGACGCACAGAATTTCCGACATAAAAAATGTGTTTATATGACTCTGAAATTGAAATGCTCCTCAAAAAAGTCAAGGAAGGTTGTAATTTTTGGTTAGGGAAAACCTGAAAAAGGGAATTTTATCACCCACAAGTTCTATGAACCATCTCCATTTATTTAGATATTGATGAATGTCGCCGAAACAAAGGTGGATGTGCTCAGAAATGTATCAACAGACCTGGAACCTACTTGTGCGCATGTAACGATGGTTACTCACTTGAAGCTGACAAACGAAAGTGTACAAGTAAGTCATTTTATCAGCATAAACCGTGCATGAAAATGAACCACTGACTCGCTGATTACGAACTGTGTGTATACACGTTTGGGAGGTAATTTAGTTTTTTCTGGCTTGTCGTTTGAGCTAAATTTAGTATCGTTATCCACATTATACTGTATCAAATTTTCTTTCAGCGCTTAATGGAATTTGCGCTGTGGAATTCAATTGAGTGTTTCTTGTGGGGTCATTCAAAAAGGTCGTCACCGCAAAAATGGTAATTTTTGCACCCTCTCCGCCCTATGTCACCGTTTTTTTCGGGTACCTACTCCCCCATCCCTATGTCAACTGGTTAAATGTAATAAACTTTTTAAATAAACCTTATGGGGTCATTATTCGGAACAGTGATAATAACAAAAATAACGACAAAATTTTATAATTTTTTTTTCTTTCAACAGAGAACGCAGTGTGTGATCAACTGAACATCATCTTCGAGGTATCAACACCAGTCAACTCTGAACTAGTCGAAGCTGCGAAGTACATGCAAGACTTCTTCAAACAAATCGCCTCGCTACCATTCGCCCGGTGCATGTCGTTCCATATCACAGTCGCGTTCACTCGCCTCATTCACGTGGTGAAAGGCGCGTGCCAGAAGGTCGACTGTGTTGTCTCTGGAAGCAAGATCTTGAGTTCTGAATTGTTAAACAAACAAGGGAACGGACTGTGAGTGTTTATTTGATGAGATATCTTAAGAATTATCTCAAATGTTTGTTTTATTTAGACTATTGATTGGGTAGATATTACGTCATGAAGAATCCGATTGGTTAACTATAAAAAATGAGATCATGGTTTAGATATCTGACTTTTCTAAAAAATGTGTACCTTGTTTAGCACCAATGAAATCCTAGCAAAGTCAATAATTCTTACTTCCCTTCTCATCTAGTTCCTCAAAACAAAACGTTCTTGCTGGTTTGAGTGACATTATCGCTGAAGCAGAAGTTATGACGAAATTACCTGGAATTACCGGTGAATCCCGAAAATATGTTTTGGTCGTACTCACCTCCGGACCGGCTGAATCAATCACACTTGCAAAAGATATGACACCATTGTTAGAAGGAGGGTAAGAAGAATATAGTTTTTTGTACAGTCAATTAAAAGGGAGTAAGGAAGATCAAATCGTGATTAGGAACCGTTATTTTTCTTTGATGATATTAAAGTTAAACTTAGTTGGCCGAGCGGTAAGTCACGTGCCTTGAGTGCAGGAGTTAATGGGATTAAACCGGGAACCAACAGGGACCCTTGAAATAATTTCATTAAATAGCACCTTAGAAGCCTCTATCAAAAGCATCATGGAATAGACCACAACTTCACATCTGCTAAATGTGCTGAAAAGGTTTGAGGTTTTAAATCAAGTATTCTAGACTTGGTTAAGTGGTGCACCTCCCTCTCATCAGATAAACATGTGGTAATATAGTACCAGCATTGGGGAAGGTACGAGCCCAGACAATAAAACAAGGGTAGCGCATGACCTAGGATTAATTGAATTACATTTCTAAGAAAAGCACATTGAAATTGAATTGAATTCTTTGAATTCTGAAGATCTAGGAGAAGCAGCAAATATGCTTATAATTTTATATGGCATCGAACAAACATGAATGTGTATGAAAAGGTCTTAAGGAATTCAACTTGAAAGGTTATTGAAAACCAAGTTATTGATATAACCATTAAGCAGTAGAAACTGACCAGTTCTCATAATCATAAATTTTCTTACCTTGTTTCAGATACAATGTCATTGCTCTCGGTATTGATCAAGGGCAAAGTGAACAACTGGAGAAGATTGCTCATCTCTACAGACGATACATCCGATTACCAACATACTCTGAACTTGTTGTCAAAGGACAAATGGACGCTCTCTCCTTCTGGTTCAACAACCCAGACAAAGGTTAGTCTCAAGTTTCAAAGACTTTTTGTTTGCAGAAGAACAAAAGCTCTTGTTCGCTATTTTGTGCCTCAATCAAGATCTGGTTTTCCTTACAGAGTTTTTTCACTTTAAATACAGTGATTGCAGTAAGGGAAATTAATGTTATCAGTGAAAATGTTTAGCGGGAACAAATTGTACGGGTGCGTTGTAAGCCCTCCAACAAGATCGAAGGCGGAGCCTTAAAAATCATTTGAATTTTCAGCATATCTACAGCCAATTTAGAGCTATTTCCTGTCGGTTATTTCTCTAAATCTATAATTGATTTGATGGGAATAACTGACCGTTATTTCCATCAATGAAATATGTAACTTTATAGTTTTTATTCATCCCTATTTGATATCGTTTAAGCTGCATTTTTAAATCTTTTTTTTTGACATTTTTTCTTTTTCTTTTAGAATGGCCAGATGGTGTTAAAGTCTCACCAGGTAAGTTTTCATTCTACAACTGCTCGTTTATCTATTTATATTCAAAATATTATTGACGATGCAAAGTGACGATGCAAAATAAGGTAAAAACCTTATTTTTATGGAACTAAGTGTAGAGATAACTATCAAGCCAATTTACGTGACCTGTTATTTGTCACGACTTCAGTACTGCTTGTATGAAATCAAAAGCAAAGAAGCATCTGTATCGAAAATAATCTTTTCTTCACACTTTTTCTTCATTTATTTTCTTCCTTCTTTTCAGTTCCACAACCTACTCGTCCACTTGTCAACGTCGTCGCCGATATCGCATTCGTTCTTGACGCGTCCGACAGCGACAAAGGAGTCTTCAACGCGGAGAAATCATTCGTCATCGCACTGATGGAAGAATTTGGAATCAGCGCACGTGGTCCACATGCTTCTGTCATCACGTTCGAACAAGACGCTAAAATCAACATCCGATTGGACCAATTCAGCGACATCGGTGCTTTCACTCAAGAAGTCGTCAAAAACATTCCACACACTCCAAAGGGTACTGCAGTCGATAAAGCTTTGAATTTAGCCAATGGAATCGTTTTCAGAAAAGAATACGGTGGACGACTCAACGCTAAAAACTTTGTTGTGTTTATTACTGATGGAATCAAAAACGAGCGATACCAACGCATGATTGATATTTCAAATGAGATTCGGGACCGTGAAATTAGCTTGTTGATTATCAATATCGGTGCTAATATCAATACTGGTGTGTTGAGACAAATGGCTGGAAATGACTTTGGATATGCTTTAGTTGACAATGCATATGAATTGAACAGCAGAAAATTCGTCTCGAATATGTACATGACTATTGGACAAATTGGTAAGTGAAAGATAAAATACTTATTTTGATCCTATGATTTACTAATTTCCTTCATTTTAAAGTATTTGAAAACTAATTTCTAGAAATCAAGCATCAGTCGCATTTATGGCTAGTTCAGAAACGTCGAGCAACACTTTTCATCACTTTTTCACGATATTCTTTTGTCGGGGTTTCGAAGTGAAATACTATAAGTATATACAATCATCACTATCAAAATAAATATGGTTTATAGTTTATAAAATACGATTAAGGAGCAAACAAGAAGAATTTTTCAACTCAATATTAAGAAAAACAGTTGCGGGAATTTAATGTTGCCAAGTCTTCATTTTGTCCATTTTAATCTTCAACATCATGTTGAAATTATTTTGACCATTGACATTCTATGTAAAAAAATTGAGAAGATTAAGACAATTACGGCCGAAAAGGCTGCGCAAAGTTACTAGAAAGAAATTGCAACATTTTCCTCACGCTACCTTTTATACACAACTCACTGTTACCCACTCACCTCTTTCTTTTCTTTTTTCAGCCAAATTGAAATCCAATCCTAAATGTGCTTCTGTCATCGTTGACGTTGGTTTCATCATCGATTCATCTGGCAGTCTACGAAACAGTTACAAAGACGAAATGAAATTCGTCAAGCTTCTCGCCAAACAATTCAAAATCAGCAAAGACGGTTCGCACGTGTCGATTCTCTCCTTCAGTGACAAAGCAACTCTTCGTATGAAATTCGGCGAGGTTAACGAACTCGAAGCATTCAAAACCGCTGTTGATGGCATCGCTCACGAAGGAGGTCGAACGCGTATCGATTTAGCTCTCGGGCTTGCCAGAGACGAAATGTTCCTTGTGAAAAACGGTGCTCGAAGCAATATCCCCAAATTATTGATCCTCATGACTGATGGATCGCAATCTGCTGATCGGGACGCTCAGGATCCAGCTGCCATTGCTAAAGAGATCCGTGATATGGGAATCAATGTTATCGTCATCGGAATTGGCAATGGAGTTGATACTACTGAATTAGAAGCACTCTCAGGACAAGATAATTGGTACAAAGCGAAATCATTCAGTGAATTAATCAGTGATGGATTTGTCAGAAAAATGACTAGAGCCACATGCGATATTGGTAAGTCAGTTTCCTTCGATCAGAGCAATGTTTTTCTCTCTTAAGCAAAATGAACAATTAACTTATCACTATCTGATTATCAACGAAGGAATAAAGGATAGACCTATCCATTTTTTTATGAAGTATCTTTTTATTTTGAAATATACAAGATCTAAGACATTAGCTAACTTTTCCCCGATAAATAACCAAAATAACGTTATTTTTTTTAAATGTTTGTCCGGAGTAATTAGTATAAGCTTAATTTCCTATTGTGGTGTTATAAAATAGAATGTTTACTAAATGTCGTTAACAATGTTTTTACAACACAACAATCGGAGATTAAACTTTTTTTATTACCCCGGACAAATTTCGGAAAAACGTCACGTTACTAAGGTTGCTAGTTTGCTTATTTATCGGGAAAAAGTTAACGAATATCCGCTATTTTCTCTATTGCTATGTAGACGAGGTATGAAGTGTAAACTATCTAATTAATCAACGTATAAATACTGATATTTTGATATTTTCTTTTTTAGCCACAAAGAAAGAAGTATGTAAACAAAAGGATATTGTCGATCTATCTTTCCTGATCGATTCTTCTGGAAGTATTGAAAAGGGTGACTTCGAACAAATGAAAGAATTCGTCTCCCGACTAGCCGAAAGGTAAGAAATGATTTGAAAAGATTCCCTTGTTCATTTACAATCTGCAAAATACTCAGACACTTCATATCACAAAGGGTAAGATTACAAAACACGAAACAACCCCCCCCCCCACACACACACACATACGCGCGCACGCACCCCCCCCCCACACACACACGCACATTTTTTGATGGACAAACCGCATTATACATAAATTCAAAGAGTTTGGCTATTTTAAGTACGCGGATTTCTGTTCCAAATAACATGCAACATGGCCAGCTTAAGCTGGTCATGCATGCAATGCCCTAAAAAATTACAAATCTTTCACTGTTTTATTAGAATAAAAATGAATAGAAGTGTTATCTAATGTCAAAATTTCATCAAACATTTTTCTTCTCTAAACAAGATTTTACTACATATTTACATACCATTTCACCGTATCATTAGATTCGCAATTTCCAGAGATGGTACCCACGGAGCTGCTGTTGTTTTCTCTGACTACGAACCTTACACCTCCATCACCATCCGATTTAATGATCATGACAACATCGCGAGCTTCCGAGCAGCCATCCAAGCTTCACCTTACTACAAATTCAGAACAAGAATCGATTTGGCTTTTGATATGGCTACCAATGATATCTACACTGCAGCTAATGGTAAGTTTGATTTAAGAGAAGCATCAAGTTACCCCCCCCCCTTTACGAATATTGCAAAACGGGGCGTTTTCATATAATTTAGCCCCTTTTTTGAATGAGTTTTTGGGATAATATTTAGATCAAGATAATCCAGGTTACAATGATATTTTGTTTCTTTTTATCATCTAAAATTAAGTTAGATAAGAAATCTTATAAAATGAATTCTATTTTTATTAACCTTTTAGGAATGAGAGCTTCAGCCACTAAAGTTGTTATCCTTCTCACTGACGGAACACAAAACCCTAAAAAGTACGACCCCGTCAAAGCTTCAAAACCATTGTACGACGCTGGAGCGAAAATCTTCGCTATCGGAATTTCAGATGGAGTTGATGAAAAACAACTTGAAGATATTACTCGCGACAAAAATCGAGTATTCTTCGCCGCTTCTTTCGATAAATTAGACTCGTCTTCATTTGTTGATAAAATTACTGGTCAACTCTGCACCGCTGTTTCACCACCAGGTAAGTGATAACCTGAGTAATATCATAATCTGATGTATAAGATAATTCGATAGAATTCAATTCTTTCTTAACATTTAAAGAAAATATCTGTATACCTGATTTTTAACCAAATTTTGAAATAATTTATTCACTGCATCTTCTATGATTTTAATCTTTCTATTATAGCCGTTTTCAAAGTAGATTTTGAAATATATTTCTTGTAAAAATAGTTTTAATATAATTTGCTCTTCATTTAGAATATTCAACCCAAATCAACCCAAATCTCATTTCTCAACAGTATTTCAGCGTCAGTTTAATTTAGACCTTGATTAGATTTTGAGAGCGAATTTTTCTTTTTTACAACCATATTGTTTTCGGAGATCATGCTCGCGGGTTTCCTATATGTTTAAGTTTGGTCTGAGAAAAAACAAATCCGACCCATTCAAAATTGTTGTGATTCTAATTTCAAATTTGCACTTTTCACTATATGATTCTCTGAAGTATTTTGACGTCAATTAGTACCTGGATATTCATACACAAATCAAACGGAATTTTGACCACTAAATGTATATACTAAGAATATGCCAAAAAACACAATTCTTATAAAAAAAAGCGTGTATTATATTTTAAAAGAAAAGGAATTTTGACCTCTCACAATTTTTTTTATAGATACGAACGAGTGCTTGAAGAACAATGGAGGCTGTAATCAAATCTGTATCAACAACATCGGATCGTTCGAATGCAAATGTAAGAAAGGATTCAAACTTGGTGCTGATAAGAAGACTTGTGAAGGTAAGAATGTGTTTCAGTTAAGACAGAACATATTTTATTCGATCTTGAAATATTTAGGATATTAGATACAAAGCTATTTAATATATTTTGCTTCGTGTACCAAGGGTCTTTGCGTTCGGTTGAGTACTTCGTATGCCCTTGAATTTTGAATACGAATTTTTAATTTTGAGGGCTAGCACTGACCTGTCCGGGTACCACCGGTACCGGTGATACTTCCGACCTGATTGGATATTTTTGATAATATAAGTACAATGCTAAAGTTCTTTCTACAATATAAAATTAACTATTAGAGATTGTGCCGTAAGTAGAATGACAATTTCTATACATTTTAATCAAAATGGAGTTCTTTCACAACCAAATCCAAAACGATTGTTGCCTTCTTTAGACGTATATTGATTTATTTTCTTCTTCTTTAAAATGTTCACCTATTTTTTAGATATTAACGAATGTGCCGTACGAAACGGAGGCTGTGACCACATTTGTGTCAACAATGCAGGTTCATTCGAATGTCGATGTAAACCAGGATACGGACTATTATATGATAGAAAAACTTGTGCAGGTAAATAAGATTTTTTTAAACCATTAGAGATGTTATTTTAACGCTTTAATCGATACTTTAAGGCATTTGCTGAGCCCTTACCGTATTTGCCTTGGAGGAAAGAACAAAAACGATGGTCAATTTTCGAAGGTATTGAAAATCGAATAGATCAATTTTAAAAATTGAAAGAATAAACAATTCCACTTTTCGGATCCAGCCCAATTTCTGAAATGTCTTCAAAAAAGATATTTACGCCAAGTTGTGGCAAATTTCAAAAATTGAAGCACTGGAGCGCATGGAAACAAATACTTCAAGACCTCATATCCAGAGTGCCCTTATCTTGAACCAAGTTCGACAATTAGTAGGGCCAACTTAGCCTTGAATAATCTTATCTCTCAAGATCTGCATGTCATGCGAAGGAAATTGGATAGTCACGCGGTACCTGAAAAACACTAAAAAGAAAGGATTTAAGTCGAGCCATAATTAGCACATAAGGGCTTGCAAGACTGTCCTTTTATTAGTTAATACATCACAACTATTAAGTTATTATTCCCCCTTTTATTTTCAGATATCAACGAATGTTTGAACCGAAACGGAGGTTGTTACCAAAAGTGTGTCAACAAACCGGGAACCTTTGTCTGTAATTGTGATGATGGATTCGATCTCGCGGATGACAAGAGAAACTGTATTGGTAGGTTTTATCAATAGTATATTACAATTAGTCGGGTCATGATCAAACGTAGATGGGTTAGGTACAATATTTTGTAGTTAGAATTATAAACTTCATTAAAACACACTCTAAGAATTACTTTTGAAAAAAACAAACGATTCATAAAACATTTATTTTTATTTCAGACCAGTCAAAAGACCTTTAAGAAAATAATATTTTAATATAACTGTCCGTTCGCAAGAAATAAAGTATACAGTAATCAGTTCCTAAACAAGCTTTAAATAGAACAAGTTGTTTCTAAACGATCTTTGGCCGATCAATTTTGCCCAGACATGAAAGATCCATGATAAGTGCTCTGAAATAATTCCAACCTTCTTTTATTTATTTTAATTTTTATCATTTCAGTCAAGAAAGCCAAAAAAGCCTGTGATGAACTTCACGTCATTTTTGAAATGTCAGTCAACGACCGATCCAGAGCCATCCCAGAAGCCAAAAAATTCATCAAGTTCCTCGCTGGGATCACCTTCTCGAAATGCATCCGATACCATATCACTGTCGCTGATTTGCAACTTTTCCACGTCGTCGAGGGTGACTGTTATGAAAAGAAATGTGTCATCGATGGATTGAGAGTATTGGATCAAGAACTCACTGAACAAAACGGACTGTAAGTTGTTAGAGTTATCCTCCAGATAATAAGCTCCAACTCGGTCCCAACTTGTAACCATTTTAGACTTTTGTCTATATAAAGCATGGATTTATTGTTTATTGTTTATTGTTTATTGTTTCATGCTAATTGTTATATGCCAATTGTTTCATGAGCTATGGGTTATTATAGAAAAAAAAGTCTAGGAAAATAGGCTTATGATTTTAGAAATATCATATTTTTACTGAATTATGACTTATATTTTGCAAGAAATGAGTTAGTGAAAATATTATATATTTGAAACTTCTTGCCTTCACTTTTCAATATTTCTGTGTTCCAAGACAAAAGAAACTTTGAGAAGATTTCACACAACAATTTTTTCTCTCTTTCTCATTCTAGTACCACCAAGGAAAATGTGATTGAAGGGATGAAAGATATTGTTGCTGAGGCTGCAGAATCGGTCGACACTGCCGGTATGAAAGACGGTATCCGAAAGTTCGTTATTATCGTACTGACGTCACCAGTCAATACTCGTGTCTCATTGGTTAATAACATCAAGATCCTTCTTGAAGGAGGGTAAGTTATTTTCGTTATTGCTATTTCGTTATCAATTTAGTAAGAAATCTGTAATGCCATTTGAGTTCATTCATTTAGTACGAACGCAAGGAAGAGGATGACGGAATTTGTACAATTTGCATACAAATTGGGGTTGGAGAATGGTCGGTGAGGGGAGTCAAACCTTTACAAATACAGAATATAGAATGATCTCAAAGTTGACCATCAGCTCTCTTTTTTCCCTTTAGGTATGACGTTATCGCCCTTGGTATCGGTGAAGGAAAACAAGAAGGTCTTGAACAAATCGCTTTCAAACATAAACGGTACATTCGAATCGACGAGTTTCAACAAATGACTGCTGACCTATCAACCAAGAAGATCACCTTCTGGATCACCAACCCAACTAAAAGTAAGAGCCTTTTAGATTCACAGAAATTCATTGCTTACGAAAAAGATTTTATGATAAATCTGAAGGTATTCGTTCTTTTTTAATTAGAAAACACTACGTTACTGGATTGAAGGGAATCCTGAAAGCCCCAAAATACTTGAAAAAAACAACATTAAGCATGTTAATAGACTCTTAAAGGAGTATCAAGCAATCATATTCACTCTGATATTTGACAGCTCTATTTTTTCTACCCCTTAAAGCTAACTATTTTGTTTAGAAAACTACCTTTTTTATCCATGCCGTTCTTTATCGTTTGCCCATAGTTTAATGTTTTCTTTCTTCTTTGTTAGCTTATCCTGATGATGTTACAACCGATGATATTGTCGTTAAAACACGTAAGTATAGTAAAAAGTTTATTATTTTAAATCCTTACAAAACTGAACCGAAATTTCTATAGACCAGTTTTAAACAAAAGTTTGGAAAACAGGATTATTTTCTCACATTCTTTTTGACAAAAGATATTGGCGATATTCCGTCACATTCATTTTAATCCGTTTTGCGTTATCGAAAAAAGGATTAAAATACCTTTATTGCTAAAACTTCGTTCGAAAAAGAACATCAAACGTTTTGGCCACTTTGGCCATTCTTGTATAGCCAGCCCTCGTTAAAACAGCTTTTTGCTATCATTTTGCTTAAGAAAATACAAAAAGTGTCATGTTGATTTATTTACTGAACGTACAGATTTTCGCTCGTGACTGCTAGCATCAGCGCGTATAAAGCTTACTTTAAAACGCAAAACCCCTTTAACCGTTTTGAACACTTCCCGTTTTCCTTCCCCGTTCAAAAACTCCCCATCTCTCTTTTTTTATAGAATAAATATTATTCCAAACAACATCTTTATAAGTCAGAATTTCAAGATATGAAAAAGAAATGACAAAAGTTTTGCGATATTTCGTTCTAATTTCAAGAACATCATCAGGTGTATAACAAACACATAATAAAAAGAATTGTAAATATTAAAAACCGTAAGGAGAACTATACAATGATATCAAAAATAAAGATATGGCGGCAGTTTCAACAAATGCCGTGAATTATAAAACTTGTGGCTCTATCTCACGGGAATTTTTAAAATACCGTGACATTCTAAACTTATGGTTGCAAATTACGGAAAAGATTAAAATAAATATGTTATCTTTTTAAGATAGTTCTCTTTTTTTAGCTACAACAACGGACGATCGATCATTCGAAAAGATTATCGGTGACGTCACATTTATCATCGACGCTTCCAACTCAGGCCCATATGTCTTCGCCAGTATGAAAGAATTCGTGGGTAACTTACTCGATCTGTTCGGTGTTAGTCGAGACGGAACCCGCGCCGCTGTTATCGCTTACAATAAAGAACCTGAACTCCGAATCAAATTGAGCGAATTCACAAGCAACGGACAATTCGCTGATGGACTCAAAAATATTGCGTATGTGCAAGGTGGACCACGTGTCGATGTCGCTTTGGCTATTGCACGTGACGAAGCTTTCGCCGCTCAAAATGGCGGACGACCCAACGCTAAAAACCTAATTGTTCTTATCACGGATGGCATTGATTCTGGATCCGATGGTGTTATTCGTATGGCTGCAAATATGCTTGCTAGACAAGGATTTAATATTGTTGTGATTGGGTTCGGACGTAGTGTTGATCCTACTGTTCTCGATGCAGTGATGGGAGTGAATGCACCTGCTCTACTCGTCAAAACAACTGAAGCTTTGACACAAAAGAAATTCGCTGGAGATGTGTACCAAAAGAGTGTCAAAATAGGTAAGAGCACAAAGGCAAATATTCAAATTTCAATTTATCACCAAAAGATAGAAAACACAACTTTGTTCTCGTACACCGTGTTTCACGCACCGCGGTCTTTCGTCCACGGGCGATCTTCAGCGATCTTCTTTTATTCATGAATACGACTCAACAGGATATTCAAATTTCAATTTACGTAATCCAGAAGTTTAGTAAATTTGAATCAACAGAAATTTTTCTCAGTATGAAAATCAATTTTCGCATTTGAAATCTTGTGAAAGATTTTTAAGATAATCTAGTAAAAGAACAAAGGAATCTTTACTGCAAATTCATTTAAGATTAAAATTCTACTTCTTTTTTTAACAGCCAACTTCCCAACACTTTCCCGTTGTAAACAAATCCAAGCTGATGTTGGATTCATCCTTGATTCATCTGGCAGTCTCGGTGGATTCTTTAAAGACGAGAAGAGCTTCGTCACAAAACTCATGGATAAGGTTGGAATGGCTGAAAGTGGCTCACACGCTTCTATCATTACATTCAGTAACAAAGCTAAACTCAACATGAAATTTGACGAGATCTACGACTTCAAGAAATTCGAAACAGCAGTCAACGCTCTCACACTTGCTGGTGGTAATACACGTATCGATTTAGCTTTAAATTTAGCTAAAGACAAAATGTTTGTCGCTTCCAACGGTGCCCGAGCAAGCGTGCAGAAATTGCTAGTCCTTATGACTGACGGCTCACAAACTAAAGGATATTCTGACGCACAAAACCCTGCTGATGTTGCCAAGGAATTGAGGGATATGGGAATTAACGTTTTGGTTATTGGTATTGGTAGTGGAATTAACGCAGAAGAATTGAGCGCTTTGGCTGGTGGTAAACATTGGCATTTCGCTGATTCATTTGCTGAATTGGTCAGTGCTCGGTTTATTGAGAGAATTAGCCGAGCTACTTGCGATATTGGTAAGAAACATTTTGTTTCTTTTTGCATATTAAATTATTATTATTTGATTTAAGTTTTTGATACAGATTCACGACTATATATCAAAATCTTTGAAAATTCAAAATTCAAGTAATAAAACTTGCCGTATTTTCGGCCCTATTGATGGATTGACCTCGAATTATTTTTTTGACGTTAAAAACACCATTTGTCCAAACGCATGTATTTGCAAGTATAAAGGTCAACACAATTTGGAACGTTACTAAAAATTTATATTACCTTATAAGAATCCATCTAGACAGTAACATAATTGGTTCCAATCAAGAAATAATTTAATAATAAAGAACCCGACTGATCTTTTTCATGAGTGACGAATTGGAGTCGACTAGAGTTAGGGATTATTGGTGACCTAAGAATTAGATTAACTTGAAAATTAAAGAGAATTTTATACTTTGGAGTCTTCTCGATATTGTTTCTTAATCCAGCAATTAAAATACAAATTAAACTGATATTTTTGAATAATTTCATTTTATGATTAGTTGGTTTTATATTATCGTAGTTTTGTCCAAATCACAATTAGAAAATACAAGACTTAAGATATGTCCAAAAATGCCAAAATAGATTCATATGATTCTTTTCTACTTCCAAAGAAATTTTGAAAAGTACCAAGATTTGTTAAAAAAAACATTGCACTTCATGAGACACCACTTAATGAAGCATCATGTTGCACCAAGCAATTTTTCTTTTTATTTACATCTCTTCCTGCTCTCTATATTTGGTAAATATAGAAATGCATGTAATGCCCTTTCTATCGTTTAGTCACCGCTATTCATATTAATACCCCCTCTCTATTTTGTTTCTGATTGTAACCATTAAAACGTTTTCGCACTTTAGCCACTCAATCCCAAGAGGTTTGTACCAAAGACAAAGTTGATGTTTGCTTCTTAATCGATTCATCCGGTAGTATCAAGAAATATGATTTCGAGCAAATCAAGGAGTTCGTCTCTCGATTGGCTGGAAAGTAAGTTCTTTCAATTCATGATTAATTTCTGCTACTTAACTATTTCTTCACTTTTTCTCCTTTATCCCACCCACTAGTGCATGGGTTCAAATTTTCCCGGCCATTCTTGACCATGTTTTGTCTACTATTTTCGCCGGGATCACTTGAAATTTATAAAATAAAGTGGTAACAAATTGATGCTGAATCGATAGGGCTTGAATTTAGACGCATGCTGATAT
>JAUKPT010001697.1:0-14662 GCA_032273505.1 Nanomia bijuga | reverse complement strand
TTAAATTCCTTACCCGCTAAAAATGATCTTCATTTGTCGTCTAACTATTGAAGAAGATGGATGGAGTTAAAATGAATGAAAAGAAAGAAAAGATTATCAATGATGATATGAAAAGGCTGACTCAAATGATTGAAGAGACTGGAGATGAACCATTGCCAAAATTTCAAATAAATTGGTTGTGTGGTAAGTGCATGAACAGTTATTCAAGCCGAAGTTATGTATTGAAACATCACAGATGTAAGAAGAGACCTGCTGATAGTCGACGAATTAAGGATCCAACACATCTACAATACATGTTGAAACGTGTTGAAAGCTGTTGCAAAGGTTCGACAAGGGGAAAGGAAAGCTGCCTGCTGTCAAAGAAATATTGGACGTGAATTGCACAGCTTAATAGATATTGGAACTATTGTAAAAGAGACATTGAAGAAGAGACAAAACGAATGTATCAAGTCGTACAATTCGTCACTCTTGTAAAAAGTACAATATATCATTGTAGAAAAGAATAAAAATCTAATTACTGTGTGCTTTCTATTGTTTTGGCAGCCATTTCCCATTGTAATCTGAAAACCTTTAATTTTGAGGGATGGGGCGTTGAGTGTGGTTCCCATTGTTTTTAGATTTTAAGACTATCATTTTCGACTTCTTCAACCTCGATTTACTTCATATGCCAATTTTTATTGAAATCTGATCTTGTTTGACAGGTGGTCATTCCCATGAATAATTAATGAACTATGCGCCAATAAGGCTAAGATAAATATCATATTCGGATTCCTTGTCCCTTAATTAGTACCCGTACCGACTTTTATCTTAATCCGAAAACTTTCAATTTTCAGGGGTGGGACCTAATTTGGGTGGAATTTTGCCCTTTTTCCATTGTTTCAGATTTTAGGACCGTCATTTTTAGATTTCCCGTATCGTTTTTAGTATCCGTACCAAATTTCAGGTCTAATCTGACAACTTTTAATTTTCAGGGGTGGGGGTCACTTTGAGGGTCTGTCGGTTAGTTGGTGATGTCCTTTTTGATTTTTATTGTTTTGGTGAGGTAGTTTGAGGTGGGGTGGTGTTTAGGGTTAGTTGGGGAAGGGTAGTTTGAGACCCTCAAAAAAGTGTCACAGATGGGGTGAAATCATACTACTTTTATGGTATCTATATTATTATTTAGTTTTCTAGGATTTTACTAAAATAACACAAACTTTGATTTTGTAACATTTAAAACGTCAAAGCTTAATAATATAAGACACTTACTGAGCACATATGGTAAAATTTACAACATCACTTGATTCAAACACATATTTTGATGTATTGGTTCTAATTTCAAACTTGGGTAAATGAAAATCATAGATTTCTACCATCATTTCCTTTGCTTGCGACTTTAACTTCACATTGATCCTCCATCGTCCAAATACAACTTTTGCAGCAGTCTTAAACTCAAACAGTGATATACCTAGGAATAAGAATAGGAATAGAAAGAAGAAGAAGTTTTGATGTTTCACCCAGCACATGAAAAAGCTGAAAAAATAACCCACAAGAAGAAAAGAAATTGCTTGACAAAATAATAATATCAGTTTTAATAACAACCAATTAAGTTCATTTTCATTTTTATTACATATTTATATCATCTTGTTTTCATTTTTCACATGTCGATCAAATAAACATGCCTTCTCGAGGTTTATGCAATAACGATGATATTCGATTTAGAAATCTCATTGAAATACAATTTAGGTGATTATTTGGTAAACTAATCTCATAAAAAATCTTTACATTCCATGTTCAAAGAACTAACTTTTTTTCAATTCAACCTTTGACCATTGTCTCATAGTCATTCCCAAAGGATTTGTTATTGTCACCACATCCAGTACACCGTTGTATGGCTTGAAGGATTCATCGAAAGACGTGACGTAGAACATAACTAGATATTTGATAAATAAATTATGGTATATTTCTATGTAGCTATAAGAGTTGTTTTGATGAGTTTCCAGACACAAATCAATCAATCAATTTGCAGACACTATCATAGAATTCGACATCGTTAAGAAAGTTCAATACTTATCAAAAGAATTCACGCCTTATTAATTTGTACAATAATTTCTGTATGCATTTCGGCCATTTAGCCGTACTCATAATAAAATTAATACATGAACAGACCTTTTTCACCAGCCTTGATTATTTTTCTCTCACTTTCAATAAATATGGCAAACTTTTCATCCCTCGTAGGTATGATGTCACTTGTGTTCTCGAACTTCCAATCATCATCTTTGTACGGTCCAATTCCACTGATGCTAACTCGAACTTCGGAAGGAGCATCGAAGGGAGTATATATAGGTATAGTTGCCATGACACCTAAGAGGAGAGCTAATATCATGATTGTCGTTAGATCATAAAACGATCTGGATAAAGATCTGGAAAGAGATCTGGATAAAGTGATCTAATTATCTACTTAACTACTTTACTACGCGTTACATATCCTTCATTTTTCTGGAACAGTTATTATTTCCTCATCTTTACCAAATCATGCGCTCGTATCCGAGTGTTCATATTACGAGGTTAGTATAAAGTGTTTCTCTTCCGTATCAAAGCCAGGGAAAAAAGGAAAGAAAGGTACTTTTGACATAAATCCTTACGGGTTGCAGAAAAATCTTGTAGATCTTGTGATATACGCAGCTTCCGAATAACAATGCTGTCCAAATTGGCCTTTTCTACAGCCCTGTCAGTTTAGAGAGGGGATCCAGTGGGTGTTACATTCCGGACCTTGATGTGAAAAATCGACTTTATAGTAATGACAGAAACTCATTTCATATAGAGTATGCGAATTCTGTGTGGTCACCTCAAATTAGAAAACACATCAAGATATTGGAAAACGTCCAACATAGGGCAACAAATTTAGTTGATGATATGAAACACGTGAACTGCACAGAAAGACTGAAGAAACTGAAGCTGCATACTTTGCGATAAAGGCGAGAGCGTGGCGAGAGCGTGGCGAGATGATTCAGGTTTGGATTCAATATGTACGATCGATCTATGAAATTCATAACAACTCCTTCTACTTTCAAAAATTGTCGAATCCGAGATCCGACATCAGTTTCTCTTACTTCTCTTCATTTACTTCATTTAAGTGGTAGAAGTGCTCTACAGAAGACACATCTGGTGAACAATATTGATTTCAGTCTCGTATTTTTATTGACTCCAGAGGAAGATTCACGAGTTGCTTTTCATAGCGAAACATAAGCCAATTCTGAATTGAACAATAGATTATCATAGACTTGTCCTTTCTCAAAGCAGAGTCACGTAGACTGACGTTATGCTAGTGACAATACTATGTCGTATTTTCTAACTTTGTAATTAACGTTTTTTCTTTTCTTCATATCTTATTTACTTGATATTGGCCGAAAAGGCCGAATTATATTCTAATTTCTAAATAAAAAAAATTGAAAATGGCTCAATTATAAGACTTATTTTAACATGTCGTGTTTATTTTGTAATTCAAGAAAAAGTTGAAATTTTGAGTATAACTATAGAAGTATAGGCAGTGATAATTGTAATGTGTATAACTTTGTCAGCTTTTATTCATTTATAGTAATTTTTCACTCTTAGTAGATACTGACGAGCTCTTTAATATGGGATGATTATTTTTGAAAATGAAGAAGAATTGTGATCGGAAAATGAAAAAGAAAAAAATCGTCAAAAATCAACATATTTTGCCTCAAATAGGGTTAAAAACATACCTTAACCTTAAGCTAAAATAAAAATGAATAAAGTTTTAAAATCAGCGATGATAGCCGAATAATGAATAATTTTGCGATTTTTATTCTTTGATTTTTTTATATTTTATTTTCTGATCATCAATATATACAATAAGCTTCACCAGATAAAAATTGACGAAGTTACTCATTACAAAAGTCACTGCCAATACTTTTGGTACAGACTATACCATGAGAAATCGATGTGATATCATTTTGATATCTAATAGAAAAACAAAGATGGATTTCACGAAATTCATGTTAGTTACAATGTTATCAAGATATGCTTGATCTGCACCCTGCTGCTATAAAGCAATGAAAATATTGTCGAAGGTATTAATATATCAAATACCCAGCATTAGATTAGATTTGACATAAACGATAAAGAGAATGATAATGAGAACTGACAACATAGTTAGATCTAATCATATTCTTGCGGAGTTGCGGATGTAAATGAAGGAATATGGATCGATGAGCGATATAATCTTGATAGAAAAAATATGTAAGTAAAAATACAGTGCGATATCTTAAATGACATGAAAACCTCTTTTTGAATACCAAGTAAAATTGATTAGTAGTGTAGCAGGCCCCGACTGCATGTCTAAAAGAGTACTGCATCACCCCCATTTTATCCATTGATAAACTAGGATCCATATTAATTGTAGCTCAAAAAATATACCTTTATCTATTTATATCGACCGCATGTACTGTAACATGGTATAACATGCCTGCAGCCTATTATGTACTGTTTGAGGAGGAAATTTTCGACTTATCTGAATAATAAAAATTAAGTATCGCATCTCACAAATTAGTCATAAAAATAAGATTATAACCCCGCATGCCACATTTACCTTACGAGGTAGGCCCACTAAACTACTAATCGATTATATTTGAACATATTTAAGCATTTGAAGTTAATTTTGTACTTTTTGCCAGAAGAAAATTGTTAAAATCTTTCCTCATCAAAGGGGACATTTCTTGACTAATTTTGAGGGAAAAGAGGTCAAATGAATTTACATAATGCTTTGCAAAATTCGCTTTTTGATGAATATAAATATTATTTTATACATAGATTGTTTAAGAGCTCTAATTTTCCTAATTGTTGAAGTGTTGATGTTCGAGATTGTCCTCAGGTATGATGGATTTCCATATAACCTTTCACGTCATTTCCCTATTAATTTATTAGTTTTTAACATAAAAACATTTCTTGGTTGAAAAAGAACACTGCTAATTAAATAGGCAATGAACGGAAGGATAATTATTGTGTTGATTAATGTTTTTTATTATTTTGTCGTAGCGCCGTGATTCTCGGGTGCATTTAACTACACTCGGGTCAATTCCCTATCCCAGGGATGGACTATGACTGACTATCTATCTAATTTTTCTTTGCACTTGATAATTGTTGGCAGAATGTACAAGGACTTAGAACTGGAATTTAGAAAAAATGATTGAATAATGATAAATAAATACTACCCTGAAATTACAAGTTTGAGAAAGTTGAAAATCATACAATTTTGGTATACCTAATTTTCTCTCTCAACACCACTAGTTGTATATTATAAGTAAGAGCAATCCTTTAACAGTAAATTACAATTTCACCATTGAAATAAAAACAATAGGATACATACCGGGTGTAATCTCTTTGTATGCATGACTGATGGTTGTTGAAGAGCTAGCATCAAGAATGCTTGCAGTGACAGAAACACGTTCTGGAAAGCCATGTATAAGACAGCTGATATTTTCTGTTTTACCCCTTCGAAGTTTTTGAGGGAAATAAACAAAATAATTCCTAAAGCATAAAGAGAACACATTTGGATCATCACGTTCTCACAGAAGCATAAGGATATCACAGTAAAATATGAGTAAAAATAAATATAGTATATAGTACGTCAAGAAATATTATAGACATATTTCAAAGATCAGAATCTATCATGTAAAAATGTATACCCTTATTAGTCTAGCGGGAAATAGGGGGTCACGTGCACCCCACCCATAACAAATTCTATCGATGCTTTCAGAACGCCAAAGGTGTCTAAAAAACGAAATGATATAATAACATCGCTGGTTTTTGGGGGAAACGACTTATACTCAGACGTATACTCAGAAAAAGACGTCACTTTTAGCTCGTCTAAAGCAGCCTGAAGTCTGAGGAGAAAGTATATCTGTACTTGGCTTCCAGCTCGGAATAATCCCTTTTGCATAGGAATGCCTATGCAACCCAATACTTGGTAAAATCTGTTAATTCAGTACGTTCCGCTTACCTAAGAGTGCAGAATGAAATGAGATAAATGTTGACTAAATCGAATTTAACTTGTAGATAGAATTTTCTTCGGTTTGCTTTTGTTTTTTCTTCTTCTCTTTCTTCTTCTCTTTTTTCTTTCTTTTTCTTCTTTGTACCAATTGATAATCCAAAAAAGGCACCTTCTTTCGATAAGGAATACGTGCAGCAAAACTTCATCTAATTCATTCATCCGTAATGTCCAAAAGCACAATTTTGTCTCAAAAACAATTTATTGCTCTTTAGATAGGAAGTAAATTCATGCTGTGAACAGGGGATCTAAGAAGTGCCGATTCTAATATTTGCCATGTTCCTTTTTGCAGAAAGAGCACGTGATTAAAGAATAAAGGGTTTGTAAAACCGAGTGTAAAATGAAGTAAATTGGTTTGATTTGGTGTCTTTTTCTTAAACAAATGTTCTCAAGAATTACATTAATTTCGAATAACACTAAAAACTGTTTCTTATCATTCATGAATAATTAATTATTTTCTTTCTATTTTCTATCTTTAAAATCAACTTTTGATGTTACAAACACCATATTTTATCAAATATACAATGAAAAGTGAATTTTTTGTGCAGCATAAGCAATAAAGCATGTTTTTCTTCTAATATCGGCCTTAATATGACATTCTTGTAATACTTTAAATATGTTTCGTCAATTTTGAACAATATTCATTCATATGAATAAGTCATTGAAGGTGAAAGAGCTCTAAAAAAAGGCATACGTGTAGTTCCGCATTTTTTAAGTCAAACGGAAAAATTTAACTGACCCCCACAAATGAGCCAAAAAAAGTTATTTTCCCCCAAAACCAGCGATGTTATCATGTCATTTCGTTTTGTAGACACCTTTGGCGTTCTGAAACCATCGATAGAATTTTGTTATGGGTGGGGTGCATGTGACCCCCTATTTCCCGCTAGACTACATGGTACTATGAAAACTGATCGTTAGCTAATGACCGAGTAATCCTAAAAACCTCGTGTTAGCTCTTTTTTTACTGGGCTTTATACCATTTTACCTAAAAATGATCCAATTTCTTAGATTTTTGGTATGAAGCAAGTCCAATCAATTTGTATTGAAGATTCATTACTGATATTTTTTTGCTGACATCAGCAATTTTCAGAGTCAGGTATACAGAATAAGGCAATTTTGGTCATTTTTCCAATTTTGAGTGATTTGGGGTCCCAAATTGAAAATTTATTTAATATATTAAAATTTATGAATAATGAAGACTTTTCACAAACAAGAAAAGTGAAATTAAAGTATTTGAAACAATTTAGATAGATAACAAAAATTATCTCCAAACCTTTAAAAAGAGAACTCAAAATGTACAAAAATTACAGTACCGCCCCAAAACAAAATACCCCTAAAAAGTTTTTGGAGCACGGAAAAACCATTTAATCATTTGATAAAGCATTGGTAAAGAAGAAAATTTCCTTCTTATAGATCTTATGATGATCAGGACCTCGAGCATAAGTTCAAGATGAGGTTAAACTGCACAAAAACCTTCTCTAAATTAAGTTCTCTGAGATAAAATTCAAATCAATAAAATTCAAATCTCCTTTTTGATTCCTTAAACAATTCTAATTAGTTACATTAGTTATGTACCTAGATACCTCCAAAACAAAGTATCTAATTAGATATACGATTTTTGGCTAGTAATTAGTGTCTAATTAACACTAATTAGTATTAATTTGAGGCCTTACCTGAATCATTTGGAAACGTTCAACTAAATAATCAATTTGAAATCATTTTTGTGAGCAGTTAAAAGGTATGAATTAAAATCGTTATATTCCCCCCTTAGATTGAGTTTTGAGATGCGGGATGGGTCAGGATGGATATTAGATAGATTAATAGAAAGTTTTCCATAGTGTCCCCTTTAAGAAATTGTAACTGACTTATAACATTTGGTGAAAGATAGATGAAAGTGAAAATACCTTGTGGATGAAATTTGTTTATTTCTTTCAAATTCTCTCTGAATCCCAAAACTAATTCTTCAATGATACCAGCCTAAAAAGTGAAAAGCAATGAAACAAAATTAAATGCTAACTAAGTAAATAAATATGACAGACCTGGACAACTTCTGAAAATGTCCCGATTGAAGCGAGGCGTATACGTACATGCGAAGCAAGTACGTAAAACAGCTGGGGGGTCTGGGGTGTCGCTGTATGCCCCCTAGCAGCGGAGCCCTGGTAAAATTTTTTTCCATATTTATACCCCTCAGACACCTGGAAATAGAATTTCTGACAGGTTTTTGACAGTTTAAACAATGACTGGAAATCAGGTGAAAAATGTATTAATAGAGTATTATACAAGTAAACTAGAAATCAGGTGAAAACTCAGAACAAAGTAGACCCCTACTAATTAGTGTTTTTTGAGCATTTCATCAAATATTAAAAAATTAATTTTCAAAAAATAAAAAAATTCTGAACATTTCTCATGTCTGTACAGACCTTCATAAAAAATGGTATATCTTTATTAAAATTGAAGATTATAACAAATAGTTAAAATTAAAACCAGCACTGTAATTAGTCCAAGAGTATTAGCATGAAAAAGCATCAAACCAAATAATTTGAAACAAGCTGAATTTTGTTACATATACCATATACCTAGTACAAAATCATTCCCCAACAAATTTGATGGGGATGCTTAAAGATATTCCAACTCATGTCTTTTGGCACCAATTTTGTCAAATATACTTACTTTTTTTAATTAGTAAAAGAAATCTACAAACCTTCATAAAAAAATGGTATATCTTCATTAAAATTGAAGTTTATTATTGTTAGTCTCAAATATCAAAATTCTACATAACTTATCCATTCTTAGCAAGGATTTTTGAGGAATTTGGCTTATAATTATCACACAGCCTATACTAGAATACCTGGTCTTAAAACTCCCATTTATCAGAAAAATTTAATAGGGCCATTAACTTTGAATCTTTAAAACAAAAAGAGCTTTTTTCATGTGCTTTTCCTGTTGCCAGAATTCATAAAATTCATATTTCATGAATAGTTAAATAGAGAACTGTATATGACAAGAAAAACTCATCTTATATTGAAAAATATAGATCGATCTTTTGACCATATATTATTCCTCTAGCAAGGTCAATTATCTGGTTTAACACATCTCTGCACCAGAGCTCAATAATCTTACCAGCACAGCTGCAACGCGGCTCAGCAGCCCTGTCATTTTCTTGAGGGTCCTTCCTAAATGGCATTTCTGCTGTCGACTAGTTCGACACATTTTTTCTTGAGATCTTGTGCGGCTCAGAAAGTTGTAAGATTCTCAATATCTGCTCTGCAGAAAATCCATGCAATGGATTGTAAGAAGGGAGGAGGTTTCATCAACAAGAGACATGGCCAGGTTAAAAATACCCTGGCCAAGATGAAGTTGCTTATGAAGGCAGAATAGAACCTCAACTTTAACCACTCAATGGAGAAGTTTTAAATATGGGGTCTGCAAATTGAGAAGATGATGCTAGACTTGGTATTTCAGCACAAGGCTTTTGGGACTAAAATGAGATAGCATTTTTTTTGTTTGAGTTTTTAACCCATTTGAAATTTGTAACAAAGCTGCAGTATGTTTTGTAATCTTAAGTCAACCCAAAAATAGTGTTTCTGATCAACTTCTTCCTACTTTTCCTTCCCACTTCCCAACTAAAAATTCTAGCTCACTATGACATAACATGAGCTCGTAGGAGCTTCTCTCGAGTACAAAATCAGATGATTAAATATTTTAAGGAATGTTAAAAAACAATGTGAATTTACCTTTGTTTTATCTGAGTATAGTGATCTCATATTGGTAAATAGTGGTGGAATTCCTTTTTTCAATGCATTTCTAAGATATTCATCAGCAAATCCTTTAAACACTTCACCTAAAAAAGAGAGTAAATATATGATGATTCTGGTTCTAACTATATTGGCATTACTAAAAACACATTCAAAGGAAGATGAAGTCGTTATATTGTTTACAGAGGATATTCTTTTTGGTGGAGGTATGTTCGATAATAGATGCACATAAATTTTTAGAGATGATTTCATGAATGATCTCAAATATTATATAAGTGAATTGTGTCAATGTGTCAATAACATGGGATGCATGAAATACCTAAGCTTTTGATATATTAATAAATTTTAATAAAGGACTCCAAGGCATTTGAAAAATCATTATGTATAGAGGACTATCATTATATATTATATGAAGATAAGAAGATAAAAGACATCATATTATTTGATGATTCCAGAATTATATTGTAGCAGAATTCTCGTAATCGAGGTATTACTATAACTAAAATGAATTCTGAAGTTGGCAATTTTACAATTTAGGTGCTGCTTCAAACTGGACAAGCTCAAGTTATTAAGGTCCAAATCCATAATCAATATGCATTTGTTTGTTATTCTTTTTGATGGCGGATCACGAAGAAGTAATGTGACCGAAACTTTCAAAGAAAATTTACAGTTCCTGTCATTTGAAAAAAAAAGTTGGGTGTTTCAACCTTTGGTGCAACGTAAAGCTATCCAAAGAATATGGATGTTGACAGTTAAAAGTTAAATCTTCATCATTGAATCAAAAAGATGTGTTCATTGAAGCATTGGTTATTCCTATTATTTGCTCTCCACTCCCAAATCAATACCTTAAAACTGAAATTTCAATACAAGCATTTACAAAAATTATTTCTATCGGATTTTGATGACTGCTATGAGAAAGAAGTACAAATTCTCATTGGAGCAGATTTTTTTTCATTTATGACCAGAAAATGAATCTGTGGACCCCCTAGAAGTCTGGTTGCTTTGGAATCTTGTATTGGATGAATCATAACTGGTCTTGTTGAAAATGATGCAGACTCGAATAGTTTTAAACTGTCAATGACACACCATGTGAAAAAACGTTTTTTGTCAATGATATTCTAAATGGAAAAGATGAAGTTCCAAGTAGTTTTAAGTTATATAGCTCAGAATTAGAGAAATTGATTATGAATGATGAAAAAGCCACCCCTACTCATACGCTGACTGAAGAGAAAGATAATGACGTTTTCAAGCTTCCAGTTAGGTGCAGACCAAAATGGTAGTATTAAAAAGGATGACAAGTGTCTTAGGTATTGCTTGGCAACCGAAACTCAACATTTTTATGTTCCAATATCATTACATTATAGAACATTGTCATTGTCATTTTATGATCCAATTGGTTGATGAATCTTGTTGGTTTAAAGGGCCAACATATTTGTCAAATCATAAAGATAAGTGGACTCTTACTGATTCGATTGAAGATGTTACTCTCGAATTGAAATTGAAGGAATAAATATCTTGTGTAATATTGCTGTCTCGAATAGTTGTTAGTTCCTGAAAATTTTAGTTCTGTTAGTCAATTGTATTATATTTTCTACCTTATGAGGTTCATTTACAATGCTTCTGCTCGATTTCGTGATTATATGAAATGCGTTGGTAGTTGAACCGTCGCATAAATAAACAAAGCTGAAAAATATATAATCAGATACGAACAATCATTTATCAAAAGTGATGAAGTTTGTTTGATTAGAAAATCATAAGATGTATTTGAGGATGAACATAAGTTGCTGTGATTAAAAGAAAAAATTAGTTAATGCAGAACTTCATCTTGAAAGAAAGTATCCCATCTTATTACGAGACAGTTATCTTTCACATTTGTTGATCCAACGTTGTCATCAAGAAGTTTTACATAATGGGGTAGATGCTACAGTCAATAGATTAAGAAAAGTTTGAGGCCGTCAAGTTATTAAACATGTTTTATTTTGATGCACTACTTGTCAACGTCATCAAGCACGACATGAAATACACCTCAAGCATCTCTTGCATTGCCAACATTTCGTATTACTGCTGATTTTGGCTTCCAATCCACAGGTACAGATTTTGCTGGACCTTTACTAATCAAATCAATTTATAGCGACAATAGTCATCTCTACAAAGCTTAAATTTTTGTAAGTCATTTGTGTTAAAAAATCGAATAGATCATACTTTAATTTTGCCCGCCTTCCCGTGGTCAAACTTCCATTAAAAAAGTATTAGGAAGAAATGGAAAGAGTGCTTATAGAAGGAGTATAAATAATCAACCATTATATATAACATTCATATATAAAGATATTACAGAACCATGGAATCCAGCTCATTCCTCGCTTGTCGCAACCTCAGCATGAAGAATGGAGAAATTGCTCGAGCATATAATAATCCTTTGCTACATTAACAAAAAGTACATAAAACGATGAATTGAAATGTTTTGGAATAGATTTAAAACAACTTACTTATCAGAGCTGAGAAAACATCACATGAACCATATAAAATAACCATCACATCGATAAAGATGTAATTGTAAAACAAGAGTGAATTACCCTTGAAGTAATTGGCGCATGGGACGAGTTGAATCCTTGGTAAAAGGTTAAGAGTAAAATAAATGACCAATCCAAAAAATTATTCGTTTAGAAGTTTTACAAGAAGAAATACTTGACAAAAAACAAACAAACAAACAAACAAAAGAAAATCAGTTAGTCAAAGACAAAATTCAAGAAATTTTATGAAGCTATTTTACCTTGAGAATTACAACGATGATTCATAAATATGAAATAGACTCCTGACTGTATGTCAGCGGTGGAAGTGTTAAGATTATTTGTTTGAAATCATTCTTTTGATACACACTGCATTGTTACAACATACTTGAGATACAAAGCTTATGTTGTGAATTGTGCTAATTAAATAGTCTAAATGACACTTAGAAATTATTCTTTTGAATTGAGTTTATTATTTTATTTACTATTCACGTGATTTGATGTCAGTTTTTGGGTGTAGTTTTTTTTCAGATCAAGTTCAGTTATGATACTTTTGAAGCAGCAAGATGCCTTATTTTTGTGTTGAATGAAATATAATGTTGAAATTTAAATTTATGCCTTTATTTGAGTGAACGATAAAGAACTCAGCAAACTTTGGTGCAAAATTTTGGTGAATGTAAACTTAGATTGATAATAGAATAGAAAAAACAAATGACCTTGGTCTAGCTAATGAGATGATGGCATGTGCTATTGATAATATTTGTTGATTGACTATTCTTTTTTTTGAATGACCTTGTTTTTATTATTCCTTCCAGAAGACAAAGTAAAGATTCTGGGACCATCTGTTTTACTTTGTCAGCTGTTTGAAAGATGGATATTTTGACATGTCAAAGGGTACGTTTGGATATTGTCAAGAATATACACTGCAGCTTTTTTCAAAATCCTTTTTCTGCTTCTGAATTAGAAAATGTGTCTTCCAATTCTGACATAATATCTTATGAGTCTTTAAACCAAACCATGTTTGGTAGAACTTACTTTTGAATCACAACAATCTCATCTCCATAATGTCCGTCAAATTTCTGAAACCTCTTAAAAGATTTGTCATCGTTAAAAGCAATGATATCAATTTCTTTCAAAATATTGATTTTTATAATTAATGTATCACAATACTCTCTTACTGGTGTATGATTAAAGATTTTTTTTGGTTCTCTTTGCTTTCTCCGCGACAATCATGAAGAATATTGAAGAGGGAATCACATGAGTGTCTTTTTACTGGAGATCATCATTGCCATCCGCCTGACGTGCTTGGGCTCTAGTTATTCGAGAAGGATTGATATAATATGATGACATATGAGTGTCTTTTTACTGGAGAGTTAGTGAGATCATCATTGCCATCCATCCACCTGACGTTTTTGGGTTCTTGTTATTCAAGAAGGATTGATATAATATGACAACATTTAACATTTAATGCAAACAGATAAATTCTTAGATTTTTTCACTGACTGAGGTTACCTTCTTACATGAAACGTTTTATTCTAATTCATTACATAGTGAACATTTATTATCTGTGATATATTAAAAAACTTTTTACTATCAAAATTATAATATATAATCATAGCTAAAATCTATTAAACCCTTATTCTATTAACTATTGGACCCACCGAAGTACATCAAGTTATAACTCATTACTGGCTATCATGATATGCAAAATTAGGAAAATTTTATGATTCTAACTGGAGGTAAAAAAAACTACAAATTTGGCAGCCCCATTTTTTTCAGCATTAACCATCAACACCAGTTTGATATAATTACTAACTATCATGATATACAATATTAGAAAAATGGGGCCCATTTTGCCCAAATTTGGTCAGCAAATTTTTTTTCAGGACGATATCATTATATACTATCATAATATGCAGAATAAGAAATGAATAAAAACACACGTAAAAAAATGCATAAAAAACACAAGGATAAAAAAGTGTCTCTTTCCTTTTTACAATCCAGGGAGGGGAGGGGGAACTGTTAATTCTTTTGCACCTATCTTGAAATTAGCTAAATAAGCCCCTGTAAAAGTTATGTGATACACTACGAAAAACGATTTCTACAACAATATTATATATTATACGTCTTCCACTTATCAAACTTTTGATATGTTCTTCTCAAACCGATGTCTTAAATATAGATGAATAGGTAGCAATAGCAACTTATGATCCTGCCCTAACACTCAGGTGATATGTTGAGTTAGTTGTTCTTAGTTTTTTTAATATTTACGGACACCATGACTTTCATGAAAACGCCAAGTTTATTGCAGTCTTGAAGGTTGTTGTTTTTAGTGTTACTCTTTTGCAATTTGT